>CAHIKZ030000994.1:672500-676484 GCA_903632075.3 Acanthosepion pharaonis | reverse complement strand
TTAGTGAACAAATGAAATATTGGTAAATGAAGATATAGTGGAGTATGGGTTAAAATGAGCAGTTGATTTACCTACAACAAGAAGATTAATGAAGGGTGATAATGACAAGGAAACACATAGGAGGAATTTATTCATAAATTTACACACTTGAAGTAGTTTGATCCCAGAAAATAAATCAGCATTCTTGAAGTCAATAGTTTTAATGCATTGTCATGAAGAGGAAATGTTCATACAACAGATTAAATGATCTGACACAAAATAATAATAAAAAATGTTTAAGAAAAAGTTAAGAGAGTTCATTTCTTACCAAAGGAATATACAGTTTGCATATGTTCCAAAGTAGACAAAGTGAGATAGTTTCAAATACTAAGCTTTCTTGGATTGTTGAGAGAAAATTCTTTGAAGGGCCACACATTTGGTTAGAGACCAATAATATAATTGGCAAATAATTTTATACTGGTGAGAACTTCAACGTAAGTCACAAGGAACTGAAACAAGACCTCTCACATGAGTTCAGACAGTCTTCTCTGATTAATTTAATTTTTCTACTCATTTTATATTAAAAGGAATTTCATATAGGCTCACTACTTTTCTTTCCTTCTTCTCAAATCATCAGTCAACTTTTGTGAAGGCAATGTTTTCATTAGTACAAAGAAAATTTCACATAGGCTCAAGAATTCCTTTCCTGCCTCTTCCTCAGTCCTCCAGATTTGAAGAGAGTGGTTGAAGGGAGTTATTATTTCACAGTCACTACACAATTTAACATTGGTTATCTGAATGATACAGGCATAAAGTAGTTAACTAAATACTACTAAATACTAATTCAGATAATGGATCATGTTCAGGTTTACCAAACATATTTAGTATATAGATAAACATATTTAAGATCTGGAATTTAGTCACAAATTTACGCTTGAAGTATTGTCATTAGCACATTTCAAGAAAATAAATCAGCATTCTTGAAGTCCATAGTTTTAAGCGATTGTCATGAAGAGGAAATGTTCATACAACAGATTAAATGATCTGACACAAAATAATAATAAAAAATGTTTATGAAAAAGTTAAGAGAGTTCATTTCTTACCAAAGGAATATACAGTTTGCATATGTTCCAAAGTAGAAAAAGTGAGATAGTTTCAAATACTAAGCTTTCTTGGACTGTTGAGAGAAAATTCTTTGAAGTGCCCAATGCTGATTAGAAGATGATAATATAATTGGTGAGTAATGTTACACTGGCAAGTATTTCAACACTGGTTGTGAGGAACTGAAACGAATCCCTTTATATGACTTCAGATACTCTTCTGATTAATTTTTCTATACATTCTATATCAAAAAGAATTTTGCAAAGTCTCACTACTTTCTTTCCTTCTTCTAGGTTGTAGTAATCAAAAAAGTGACTTGACCCAAAGAGTTGTGAATTCAGTACATGGCCACGGAAGAGGGAATAGAAACTTGGAGAGTTGAATTACTGAAGGAAATTAACTGAAACCAAGATATTCAAATAAGGCATGGCACAATGAATTAGAACAATCAATCTGTGGACTAAAAGAGTTTGGTTCGAAATTCCTGCAAATATCACCTGAAGAAGGCTAGAGTATACAATGGTTGGAACATTGTGAATATGGCAATAAATATGAGGACAACAGTTTGAATGATGCAAATAGTAAATAGTTACAATATCTCATCTCGGAAATATAGACTGATCCTGAAGAAGGTTGGAATGTACAATGGCTGAAACATCATGAATATGGCAATAAATATGAGGACAACAGTAATAAATATAAGGACAATATAAATAGTGCAAATAATTACAATACTTCATCTCAGAAATACAGAGAGATTTTGAAGAAAGCTGAAGTGTACAAAGGCTGAAACATTGTGAATACAGCATTAGATATGAGGACAACAGTTTGAATGATATAAATAGTGCAAATAGTTACAATACTGAAGAAGGTTGGAGCTTACAATGGCTGAAACGTTGTGAATGTGGCAATAAATATGAGCACAACAGTTTGAATGATGTAAGTAGTGTGAATAGTTACAATACCTCATCTCAGAAATATTGATAAGTAGTAAAGGTTAGAACTGGAAAAGTCCTCTTTAATTATACAGATTTGTTATGCTTTAGACACTGTGTCCATCTGGGGTTTGCATGAATTCACGTGACTGGTTTTGGTGGTAAAATGTGTGTCCCAACAACAGTTTATTTTATTTTTATTTACATATTTTCTTTTATAGTGCATTTAAATCGTAGCTTCACAAAAAAGAAAGTCCTGGTTTCTTTTGCGCACATGTATTAATACTTGAAATTATTTATCGCAAATCAGATTCCCTATTTAAAATGTAATAATTTGATAAAGTTTTAGAATTTATGACATCATCATTTCTTATGTGGAGGAAACAATATGATCGTGTTTTCTCTTCTAAGATTTAGGATAAATATTAGTTTGTGTAATTTAGGGGAACCAATTTTAAATGTAATGTATCATCCGAGCCAAACCCCCCACCAAATTAAATATATCATAACAAGTTATGAAAAATAGGTTGCATGTGACAATGTTGAAAACAAAAGGAAGTCAATTGACAAGCATAAAACTCTACAACTGACCCCAAAATCTAGGCTCTGTGGAAGAAATGTAATATTCTGCACGTGATAGGGTCATTGGGGTATTAACCATCTAGAGTTCTTAAAATGCAATGAAATAATAAATGCACATTAATATGCCCAGCAGCTGCAATGTAACCATAAATGTTTGGTTGAAAAGCACCCTACGTTCATCAATAGGAAAAAAGTTGTTCTTTTCTTTTTGACTGATTGTTTCATTTTCTGCAGCTTATTAACCAGTTATTTAAAATCAGAACCTTTTTTAGATTGTAAGAAGTTGTTTTTTTTTTAAATAATAACCTTTTTGTTAAGCCTTAACCCATAGATAGGTGAGGAGAGATGGATTTATGCAAAAGGTATTTGCACATAAATAAATATAACAAACCCAACTGGAATTGGAACTTGGCCTTCCATTACACCACCTGCACATCCAAGCATACAACACCTGGTATTCCCAAGGGGTCATGCTTCTAAGTACTGACCTGGATTGACATTGCTTAACTTTGGTGGAGATTGTATGGGAATCAGTGTTCCAATGTGTTATGGCCATAAACCAAAGATGTTTTTCTCCTCTATAACAATGCGAGGTGGCATACAGCAACAATAAGAAAAGAAAACTCGGCTGATCTCTTCTAACCAAGCCACCCTATTCACCTAACCTTGTTACCTATTGTTACTTTCTTTGATCATTGCAAAATACTTTGATAGGCAAAAACTACTTTCTCTAATAAAATTTAATTCAAGATTTTGTTGAAAATTTTTCCATGTCAAAACCTGTGGAATTTTACTCAAAAAATATTGGAAAACTGACGAGTAGTTGCAACTAATGGTGAATTTATCTATAAATAAATGAATAGCAAATTCTGTCTGTCCATCCATCCATGTGTCTAAAAATCAGGCCACACTTGCTCTACATAGATAAATTATACCTTTTTGGAATCAGGATGATCCAGGGATTGAAAATCTGTATTTTACCTGGTGCTTGAATATTGGGATTTGTGTCCATAACAGTTAAAAATTCAAATTTTAAAATAATTAAAAAGAAAAAATCAGTAATTATAAAAGGTTTCAATTTATATTGAGTTTAAAGTAACACAAAAACTTAAAGAATTTTTAAAAGTTGTCTTAAATTCAATTTAAAATATCTCGCAAGCTTTGTGAATTGAGGAAATCAATTTTATTTCTTCAAAATGCCAAGGAATCAGAGTTTTCATGATGTGGGATTTTGAAGTTCCACAGATTTTGTGATTTTAAGAACTCAACTCAGTTGAAGTTCCATTGATTTTTCAATTTGAAGAACTCAGTTTTTGGCCTAGATTGGACTTTTGGTCCAAATTGGTCATTTAGTCAGAATTGAACTTATAGCCCAAATCAGAGTTAA
>CAHIKZ030000994.1:600000-670000 GCA_903632075.3 Acanthosepion pharaonis | reverse complement strand
CTTTCACCGAGGGAACTTACACATGTGTTGTCATACCGACAGTTCTTGAGCGAAGAGCATGAATCCTACGTCTTATGGTGCGATGTCTGTACTTCCAGCAGAAACAATTTATTTATTTTTTATTTATTTAATTTATTTTAAACAAGGTTTAAATTTTATTTTATTTAACTTGTAATTTTCATTATTATTATTATTTTATATTTTATTTTTATTTATAATAATAACAATGTCCATACAATTGTACTTTCTTCTTGCTTTCCTCTGCTGATAAATCAATGCAAAATTTTGTGCTCAATTAAGAAATAAAAAATTAAAATTTAGATTTATTAATCAAGTACATAGTCTACATTGTTTTAAACAACTGTCTTCCAGATTTCTAAAAGTTTGTTGATGCCATTTTTATAGAAACTTCATTCTTTTTTTTTGTTGGAAGAAGGTTGTGAGGTAGTTTTCAACTGACTGTAGAGAGTCAAATTTAATGTAATTTAAATCATTCTACAGAGACCAGAAAAATGAAAATCTGAAGAAGCCAAAATAGAAATATAGAGTGGAAACTGGAGGGTTTCAACTGTTTAAGAATTTGCAACATGTAGTCTTATGATGTCATGGTGGAAAATCGAGTTGCAAAATCTGCTGTCTCTTTAAATTGTAAAAGGCATTTGAGATATCGATTTCCAAACTCTTAGCAATCCCTTCCATCAAAATCTTCAGTTTATTCTTCATGATGGCAAGCAGAGCATCTTCATCGATGTTGGAAGTTCAACTGGAGCGTGGTTGATTGTTTAGGTTAAAATCCCCCCGATGAAAATCTGCCAAACCACTTTTTGACTGTTTGAAGAGCTGTGGCATGATCCAAATAAACTTTCTGGATGGTTTTTTGTCACAGTTCCAATGCTTACTCCTCCCTGAAATTCATAGAGTATATAATATGGCAAAAATGCAACTTTTCAGACTCCATATTTGAGGCAATCATTTGTGGATAAAATGTCGACATATAAACAGCCTGGTTCTTAACTGAATGATTAAAGGCTTCAATCTAGAACACACTAGAAAACTGTAATGAAAAAAATGCCAGTATCAAGTTGCAGTTATTTTATATTAACAATGAAAATTGGGCTTGGACTTTTGCAATGATCTGATAGATTGTCTAATATTTCTGTTAGTTTTTCTTGTCACCTGTTTAACTTACATTTGCTTTATGTTAGGATTATATTTGCGAATAGTAAATCCTTGCATTTCTTATAATTCTCTTAAAATTGTCTCACTATACAGATTAAACAAATTCAGTGAGAAAACACATAATTTATAAAAATTTAAGTTTTACTAATTTAAAAATGTTAGTTTTGAATTAATGTTTAAATATCAAGGTTACGTTTTAGAACACATTCCTTTGAATCAAATGTATTTTTAAGAAGTTCAGATGGTTTGTGTAAAAAATTGTTACATTTTTATATCTTTTTAAGCTCAGCAGTTAAAAGCTGTCAAAATTGTAAAGAATCCATTTCCTAATTCATGGAAAATTATTTTTCCGTATATACAGATCAATGAAAGATGTGGTCTCAAGCCCTAGTCAGAACCAAAATGGGGGACACATGAACCTATTTTAAAACATCATTTAGGTTAATTAATATTTGATAGAAATTTGTCCAGAATAGAAATATTTACAATTATTAAGCCTTATTAACAATTAATATAACTGCTACTCTATACGATAAACATCATTTACAATTATTAAGCATTATTAAGAATTAATAGACTTTATATTTGAAGAGAAGCATTATTTACAATTATCAAACATAATTAACAATTCTTAAAACTTAGTCTATAATAGGAGCATAATTTGCAATCATTAAGCTTTATTAACAATTTATAGACTTTTGACTAGAAGAGAAAAACAAAGAAATGAGGGATGAGCTGTTATGTAATATCAGCCCTCTTATGTGGCAGTGAATTCTAGACAATTTCCTCATTAACAATTGATAAATTTTAGACTAGAAGAGACACATTATTTGCAATATGGGAATGTCTAATAGTTTTGTTAGTTTTTCTTCTTTCATTTGTTTAACTTACGTTTGCTTTATGTTAGGATTATGTTTGCCAATAGTAAATCCTTGTATTTCGTATAATTCTCTTAAAATTGTCGCACTATACAGCTTAAATAAATTCAGTGAGAAAACACAATTTATAAAAATTTAATTTTTACTAATTTAAAAATGTTAGTTTTGAATTAATGTTTAAATATCTAGGTTACGTTTTAGTGGACTTTCTTTTGAATCAAATGTATTTTTAAGAAGTTCAGATGGTTTGTGTAAAAAATTGTTACATTTTTATATCTTTTTAAGCCCAGCAGTTAAAAGCTGCCAAAATTGTAAAGAATCAATTTCCTAATTCATGGAAAATTATTTTTCCGTATATACAGATCAATGAAAGATGTGGTCTCAAGCCCTAGTCAGAACCAAAATGGGGGACACATGAATCTATTTTAAAACATCATTTAGGTTAATTAATATTTGATAGAAATTTGTCCAGAATAGAAATATTTACAATTATTAAGCCTTATTAACAATTAATATAACTGCTACTCTATACGATAAACATCATTTACAATTATTAAGCATTATTAAGAATTAATAGACTTTATATTTGAAGAGAAGCATTATTTACAATTATCAAACATAATTAACAATTCTTAAAACTTAGTCTATAATAGGAGCATAATTTGTAATCATTAAGCTTTATTAACAATTTATTGACTTTTGACTAGAAGAGAGAAACAAAGAAATGAGGGCTGAGCTGTTATGTAATATCAGCCCTCTTATGTGGCAGTGAATTCTAGACAATTTCCTCATTAACAATTGATAAACATTAGTCTTGAAGAGAAGCATCATTTACAATACAAGGATTTTTTACAATCATGAATCCTTGTTAACAATCAGTAATGTTTACTCTAGTATAGAAGTTTCAGTGGCAATCATTAAATTTTATTAACAATTAACAGGGATTACAAGAGTCTACTTGACATTGACAACTCTCCCCAAGTTCCTATCTTTTTGGGATCTAAGTACCTTTTGATCCTTTATCATCCCTCTTTGTTAGAAAATGACCCAGAAAGGCTGAAGAATTCTCAGTAAATGCTGCCACAACAAATCAAATCATTTCAAGATGGTTATAAAGAAAAAAAATCTTAAAATATGTTTGTATGTTAAACTGAATGCAAAACAAAAGTAAATGTTCACATTAATTATGTTTAGTTGAATACAGTTGCATCTGCAATTGATATAATAAATGTGTTCTGTCAAATAAACAGACAGCTTCTGGAGATAGACAAAAACTGAAAATATTGTTAAAAAATATATTTCCATATCTGGAAGATTATGAGAAACTTTTAGTAAAAGAAGTTTTAGTTAACACACGATGGAGGAATGGATAGCGTCTCAGACTGAGGAATCGGTGAGCCATATTTGAATTCTAGTTGAATCCATTTACATCCACTTATGAGCTAATACCCTTGGGAAACGTATGAATCTGCTTCTTCTCCTATCATCTATGGGTAAATAGCAGGATAGACTGGATACTATAGCCTTGGATGGCAACTGGTCTACTGCAGAAAGAAATGTCAATCTATTGTAGAAAAATCTGCCTCCTCAGTCATGTATCAAAAAGATACAGAATTGCCTAAGCATGTATCACGCATGACCCATAACTGACTAAGTTAACACACTATAACTTTTTTTTTATAGTAAGGTTTCCCTTGTACAAGGCCCGAGAGCTACTTAAAGTAGAGGTTTATGTTAAGGGGTAGTTTATATGGATAGGAAGGGAAGATAAAGGTTAACTCTAAACTTGAACAGGTTGTAGTGATGAGGGAAATATTCTCTTGGGAGTCTGTTCCACATGGCAATGTTTCACAAGAAGAAGTTGTTTGAGTGGAATGTTCTTCTCATCAATGGGAATGTGGCTGGTTTGATACTATATAAGTGTCATGGCGGGTCCTAGAATGCAGTTCATCTGAACACTTTCCATGGAAGTAGAAACAGAGCAATGAGAGACTCGCTATATACCATCTATGAGAGAGAGGTTAGAGGGTGAAAATTAAATCTTCTTCAAAATGGGCTTGGAGATACTTTTGAACTCTATCAAAACTGGAAAGTGAGGACCAGGTAGCTCCCATCAAAAATGGTACCAGTGCTCCATTTTTGACCTGATCTGACTCATACAAAGTTAGAAGATAGCATGATGAGTCAGGTACTTACTGGAATGGTATAGAGAGCTGACCATTTTAACTTCCGTTACAATTACCAAACAGTTAATATAAAGACATATGTAGTCTAGCTTGAAAGAATAATATTAGGAGGCACGGTGGAGTAATGGATAGCGGCTTGGATTGAGGAATCGGAGAGCCGAGTTCGAATTCCAGTCAAATCCATTACATTCACTTACGTGCTAACACCCTTGGGAAAGGTGTGAA
Organism: Acanthosepion pharaonis; assembly: GCA_903632075.3. Taxonomy (NCBI): domain Eukaryota; kingdom Metazoa; phylum Mollusca; class Cephalopoda; order Sepiida; family Sepiidae; genus Acanthosepion; species Acanthosepion pharaonis. The sequence continues at coordinate 665,532 of CAHIKZ030000994.1, read as the reverse complement.
TCCTCTTTCTTCTCCCTCCAGCTATGGGTAAATAGCAGGACAGACTGGGTTCTATAGCCTTGGATGGCAACTGGTCTAGGAGAAGGAAAACTCTGAATTCAAACCTGCTCTTAGAGGAGGGTGAATGGAGTCTCTCTGAGCCTTGGTTGGCAATCCATTTAGTGATGGTGTCACGATAAAAACACCCTTGATAGCCCTAGCGAAGCATCAAGAATTCAGCTATTTGACAAGATTATGAACTACACCAATCAAAGTATTGGTGAGTTCAATCTTGGCTGAGGCCGCAAGATGATGAATATCAAAAGTAAAACAATTTAGTGCAAATAAGGTGTTATTGTGTTGCTTTATAAAATGTGTTCTCTTAACAAAAAATAGAAACTGCAATTTATAAATCATAGTCTTAAATACAAATCATATAATTAATAATTCATAAACATTATGATTAATAATTCATAATTTATAATCATTAAACCTTATTAAAAGAAGGTTTTCTCTAGAATACAAGTGTCATATGGTTTTTGAGCTATATCAGGAATTAAGAGGGTTTTCTCTAGAATACAAAGATCATTTGAAAATTTTCTTTTCTTTCAAAGAATAAAGCCTGATGCAATAGTATTTCCACTACTGCTTGAAGCAATAAATAAGAAAAAAATGCAAATCTAATTCAATTATACAAGGAAAAAATAATTATTACTAAACAACTAAACAAAAAATTTGTCCCTTTTTGCTGAGAATAGGATAACTTATTCTCTGACTAACAAAATGTAAAAAAATACCAGAAAAATAAAACTTTAGAAATTACAATGCACAAAACAAATTAATAAAATGACTGAGTCCATCTGCTGTGTAAATGATAACAAAAAAGAGCCTTTTCTCTACAGTACACACTTTCTGTCCTTTAAAAGTAAAAGAGTTCTTTTTTCTTTGGTGACCAAGCTCCCTTTTATTCTCTCCTTATTTTCTTCCCATTGAATGGAAAACTCTTTTTTTTTTTTTTATATTTGGCCGAGGAAGGGGAAAACTTCCTTAGCACATGTTTGCTTCTTTTTCTTCTTCACTGTAAATGCCTTTAGCCCCAAACAACACTTAGGGACTTCTCAGTTCTTTCTTTACAGTAAACATTGTAAAGTCCAGTTCTTCTTCCTGGGGCTTCTTCAAGAGGACATATTCTTAAACTTTCTCTGAAGGCTTAAAGGGAAACTTGCCTTCAGCAACTTTGTTACCCATACATCCTTTACTTCTGGGAAATACTGCCTGCCATTTCAGCAGGAAGAGAGAAATGAACCTCCTCTTCCTAGGAGGTCTAGCTTCTAACTGCCTACTACTGTTCAGTAGCAGTCCCCTTCCCTTTCAAAGGGGATGGTGGATATTTGAACTGTCCAATCACAGCCCTTAAAAATATATCAGCAGGTCCATAGGACCAGTAACACAGAGTCTTTTATTCTCCCTTCACCTCAAAATTTTCAAGGATCATTTGTAATCATTAATGGAGCATGACAATTAAAGCATACTCATTTATCTTTAATCAGCCTAAACCAAAATATTTTGGTCTGGGACGAGTGTGAGCTGGGAGCTGTGATTTTATGCCTTTTCTTGTTCAAGCTGGCAGGAGAAAGTATTTTGACCACCATAAAAAAAAAGATCTGTTTTTGCCATCTAGTGGCAGCCTGCCCCAGCCAACACTACAAGGAATCAATGCTTCACTTTACACTTTTTCCACAGTCTAGTAGCAGACATCTCATCTCAGTTTTGAAGCACATATATAAACCAGAATTATTCCTTCATCTGTTTTTCATCATACATGATCTTTCAACAATGGGGTCATTTTATCTGCATCCAATCACAATGAAGTGGCATCTAAAACTCAACCAGATTCTGGTCAAAGACACGAGCAGGCTGAAGATTTCTCAAGAATTACCTTGTAAAAGTCTCTGAAGATATTTTGGGACTTAGAACCAGACTTAAAGACATGGCAAATGTTTGAGTTTTTCTCATTTAAATGATTAAAACTATTTTGGATGCTTAATTAAGAATACTTAATTAATTGAGAGGAATAAAGGATTGTTGTTTTAAATTGTTGATGGAATTAAACATTTGGCCCATTTGGTCAGTCAGGGATGGAAAGATTCACAAAGCTTAATTGATAATGATATTTGGGTCTAAGAGAAGCTTTTTATTTTAATTTTGTTCGACGTGTATCATTGAGAATAGTGGTATTAAAATGTTCACTGCAATATTTTAAACAGTAGTGTAGGCAAAAATAATCCATTTTACAAGTGAAAGATTAAAACTTAAATAATTTTTTATTTTTATTTAAATTGTTTTGCAGTCAGCATGATGTGGTTCAGACTAAAATAGAAATGTTACATTTCTAAAAATAGTTGGAATTGTTTGGGGATGTCTGGGGTAAAGCACAGAAAATGGAGGTTACAAAACAAAAAACTCATGTTAAGTCTGATGATTGATTTCTGAAGGGCTGCATGAAAGAGACATATATATATATATATATATATATATATATATATATATATATGAAAAGTGTATATAAATATAAATAAATATATATATGTATAATTATTTATATATTATATACATGCGGTACTTATTAGAAAGCGCTCAATATCAGAGAGGTCACAAACTCACATCTATCCAACAAAATATATATATATATATATATATATATATATATATATATATATACACAGTCATACACAGACAAACTGTTTTGCTGTATTACATATATATATATATATATATATATATATATATATATATATATATATATATATATATATATATACCAGGGTACATCTATATATATATATATATATATATATAATTAGTAAAACTTATCACCCCTCCTTCATATAAAAACCCATTTACAGCCTCTTTCTCTTTACTTCTCCCTTCTTTCTTTTTCCTTTTTCCCTTTTCTTTTCTCTCTTCTCCCCTCCCATTTCAATATATCACTTCCATTAAGTTAACCATTTAAATAGGTCATGATCTGGTCACTCCTCCTCCCCCAATACTAAGTATGATTGAAAGAGATATGAAATTAAACCCTCCCTAAACTCTACCATGTCTCTCTAACCACTCCTTATTACACTCTCTGTTAAATTACAAAAACTTACACTACCTATCAATTTTCATTTCATTTCTCGTTTCATTTTTTGGAAGTGCTATCTGATGATCAGGCATCCTTTAAAAGGGTTCTGGTGAAATAAATTATTATAATGGAAGCTTAAAGTGGTCTGTTTTTCTTTAAAATATATATATATATATATATATATATTCTGGGAGTAACTGTTCTCAGTTGATAAATGAAACAGATAAAGATCTCTAGATCATCTCATTAATGTAAAAATTGTTTCACACCAGGATGGAACATTGAAATTCGGATAATCTATAATTGCTTCATTCATGCAGCTTTTTTCAGATTCATGTCCACATCCATCTTCACCTGCTGATTTTTCTAACATTAAGATTCTCAAAGAAGCAAGCAAATCAATTGACATTTAAAATTGCAGATGGCTTGAGCACATTGTGCTTAAAATAATAAAGACGAAGATCATAGATTGAAAAATCTAAAGAATAATGAAAGCGTTTACTCTCAGTAGTTCAGTTAATACATGGAGGTTCAAAATGAAGAGAAAAATCTGGAAAAAATATATCAAATGTAAGATTATAGGATTTATTTAAACTTATTCAGAAAGTGCCACATAGTCTGAGTCAAATTTTATATCAGTAAATAACATTTGTTTTAACAGATGACCTGTGATGACTCCAGTATATAATGAACTCAACCTAGATGATACCAAAATAATCTCTGTACTCAGCATTACATCAGAGAAGTCATATATATCAGTGTACTGACATGGATGATGACTTCATCACAGCTAGGTGCAAATTTTACTCTTCACTGGATGTCACTGGCTGTACATGCAAACAAGTGATCATGCTAGCTGCACCAAAGATGTGCACACATGAGGTAACCAGATGACATGAAGATATATAAACACCCACCCAAGAGGGAAAAGAAGAGAATCTCTTAAATCCTCATGAGAAGAAAAATTCCTGTTCAAAGAAGAACCCAAAATAGATCAAATATTAACTGACAATGTCCAGAGTTGAATAAGCAATAATTTCACTATTTACATATTTCGGACTGTTGTCCTCATCTTTGTTGCCATATTTACAGCATTTTGGCCGTTGTATGCTCTGCTCTTTTACAGGTAATACATTTGGGAATTTCTAACTGAACCCTTTATTTAGTCCACAAGGGCAGACTGTTCTAATTCTACATGCGATGCCTTTTTTATTTAGTTAATTTCCTTTAGAAACTCAACTCACCAAATTTTTGTTCCTTCTGTTGTGGTCAGGTATTGAACTCATAACTCTTTGGATTAAGTTACTTTTTGGCTTACCTAACCGATAATTTTATCTACTGGGTCATGTGCCATGCTTTTTTTTTTTTTTTTTGATATCTCAGTTTCAGTTTATTGTCCTTTAGTAACTTGCAGAGTCGATAGTTGAGAAATGCAAATCCAATGAAATTTGAACTTTTAGTGAACCACATTGCAATAAAAATGCTACAGTCAGTAGTTTGAAAAATCTCTGGAATAGTGAAAGTATCAGCTTATTGAAATTCAGGTGATACATGAAGATTAATGAATATATTATGCAAAATTTTGTGCTAAAACAAGCAAGTTTCAAATAAAAAATCTTAAAGTCAAATGTAATATTCTATGTTATTTAATCTAGTATCTTGATCTCTGTTATTTTTATCCCCATGTTTTGGCCAGTAGAATCTCTAAATTATAATTTATCCAGCAATGTTTTTGTTTTCATATTAGGTTTCTTTTATCACGCTTATTTAGGCAGCCTTTTTCACATCCTGTTTTATCATGTCAAAATCCTCTAAGATAAACGCAAATTCATTGACATTTGAACTTTTAAACTGCATGAACCCATTGCAATAAAAATATTAAGGTTGCAGTCAGTAATTTGTAAAATCTCTGGAATAATGAAAGCACTTATTCTTAGAAGTTCAGGCATTACCTGATGGCTGAAGAATATGTTGGCCAAAATCTTGGGCTAAAAACAAAAAATATGAAGACAAAATATCTGAAAATATATAATTAGTTGATAAGTGAAATGTAATATTTTACAATTGATTTAAAATATCTGTCTATATCTCTGAGATGAGGTCTTATGATTACTTATATTATTTACATTATTCGGACTGTTATCCTCATCTTCAATGTCATATTTACAACATTTCGGCCGTTGTACGCTTCAGACTTCTCCGGGATCTATCTATATTTCTGAGATGAGGTATTATAATTACTTACATTATTTACATTATTCAGGCTGTTATCCTCATTTACATTACCATATTCACAACGTTTTGGACATTGTACACTCCTGCCTTCTTCAGGTGATTGGAATTTTGAACTTAACCCTTTATTTCATCCATTGAAGTAGATTGTTCTAGTTCCACATGCAATGCCTCTTCTGGATGTTTCAGTTATTTCCTTTTAATGCAACTCTTTATCCAGATGGGTCATGTGTCCTTGAGGATTAAGACAGGAGTAAATAAATAATATCCTTATACTTGTTTTTTATCACTATGTTTCGACTAATGTGCTCTGTGGCCTTCCTCAGCTAATGTATCTAGTTATTATAACAGTTTATCTCACTTGAATTTTGTCAGGCTCCCTTTTGCTGCTTTTTTCCTTACTAAATTTTATAGCATCAACATCCACTGTCAAATTTGAATAAAATCTGATCTTTTAGATCGTTTGAAGATATTGCATATTAAATATACTGATAAATTTAAACTATGTCCCTTGAACTGGTGACCTTTTTCTTTTTGACATAATTGGATTTGAGTCAGTTAAACTGTATTCTGTCAGAAATAAACTCAGAACCTGTTTTGAGGATTGAGCAAATTTTCTTATCTTGATTAAACTCAACTAATCAATATTTCTAAATTTGTCAGAATTGGCATTCCGATTTACAAAACAAAAATTTTGTTACCCTCTAATCTTAAAATCTTTAGACATAAGTAAACATTAGATATGAAACTGAACTCTTTATGCATGCAAAATCAATAGTGTGGCATATTTGTATGAGATTCATACATTTATGAATCAGTATTTCTTTGATTTTCTCCACAGAAACATGTATTCCTTTACATTATTTTATCAGAAAGCATTTTTGTCAGGGTCTAGAATATGCTGATTGAATTTCCTGCATAGGAGTAAGAGTACCCAAAAGGATCTATATTCTAGCTGGATGCTTTTAAAGTCAGTTATTAATTCCACCAACGTGAACCTGTAGAATCAATTATATAACCAACCAATGTTTGCCTATTGTCTAGTACATGCAACATTTACCTATGGACTCAAGTATAATCATGACCAATATTTATATATAGACTCAAGTACAAAATTGACCAATATTTACCTATAGACTCAAGTATAGACCTGACATTATTTACCTATAGACTCAAGTACAAAATTGACCAATATTTACCTATAGACTCAAGTATAGACCTGACATTATTTACCTATAGACTCAAGTATAGACCTAACATTATTTACCTATAGACTCAAGTACAAAATTGACCAATATTTATCTATAGACTCAAGTATAAACCTGACATTATTTACCTATAGACTCAAGTACAAAATTGACCAATATTTACCTATAGACTCAAGTATAGACCTGACATTATTTACCTATAGACTCAAGTACAAAATTGACCAATATTTACCTATAGACTCAAGTATAGACCTGATATTATTTACCTATAGACTCAAGTACAAAATTGAGCAATATTTACCTATAGACTCAAGTATAGACCTGACATTATTCTTCTATAGACTCAAGTATAAAACTGACCAATATTTACCTAAATCAAAAACTATTTGCAAAAAGTCTCAAATATAACCTGATTAATGTTTACCAATGGATTCAAGTAGAAACCCAACCAATATTTACCTACAGGCTCAGGTATTAACCAAACCAAGGACTGCCTATGAACTTGAGTAAAAACACAAATCTATTTACTAAAAGACTCAAGTAGAAAGCCAAACAATAATTATCTCTAAACTCAAGTATAAACCCAATTTATATTTACCAGTTTACTAAAATATAAACCTGACCTATATATACCTATAGATGCAAGTATAAACTCAATCACTGTTTATTAATGGACTCACATATAAACATAACCTTAATTTATCTATATAATCAAAAATAAAATTAAAAAATGCTTCTGACATTAAATATCCCAGCAAAAGGTGGTATGTTACAAAATCTACAAAACTATTTTCTAACTTTTGTTTATGCCATTATGTTATTCTCTTATACTTATGCTACCTCTCCATGAGCCCCTTTGCATAGTGTAATGGTTAACGAGTTGATTGAATATTTTTTACTAGTTATGAGTTCAATCCTCATTGGGTAGCGCATACTTGTAGCCTTGTCCCAAAACTGAACTAATTTTAATAAATATCTACAGGGAATCTCATCCTCAGCGATGCTTGCTTAGCTGGTATTTACTACCATATAATAAGTTTGGGAAATGCAAGAGTACTTATATTGACTGAGTCAATATATAAATATTGGTCAGGATGATACTTGAGTCTATATGTAAATATTGGTCAGGTTTATACTTGAGTCTATAGGTAAATATTGGTCAATTTTATAAATGGGAATCAGTGAGATGAATTCAAATTCCAGCTGAGCCATTTTCTGCTCACTTCCAACAATTCATTTTGAACACTTCATTTCAAAGTCTCCATTTTGAACACTTCACTGCAAACACTTCATTCAAACACTTTTCTTGAAAGAATTCATTTTGAACACTTCAGCTCAAACACTTCATATAGAACACTTCACTTCAAAGACTTCATTTTGAACATTTCATATTGAACACTTCACTTCAAAAACTTTCTAGAAAGGAATGAATTGATTTCTTCTCCTCACTACTGCCTCCTAAATAGCATGGAAGACTTGACTAGTCATAGTTGGCAACCAGTCTAGGTGAAAAATTTGCTCTGAATTCAAAATATGGAAAATACAGTAGAAAACAATACTGTTATTTTTGCAAAGAAAAGTTATTATTATGCATATACAACACATATTAAAAGAAAAAGAAGTTGTGGAGAGGCATGATCATATACCTTCTGAAGACTGGTCAAGTAAAGTAAAACAGTATTAGTTATCAAACCTTCTAGGAGGACAATCCTGTTTTGAATTCAAAACCATGAAAAGTCAATATAAAATCATCCTGCTGTTCTTTCCAAGAAAATTTATAGGGGTGCATATTTTAAATATATTAAAAGTAAAAAAAAAAGCTGTGGAGAGCCACAATCGCCTACTTCCTGAGGAAGAGATCATTTAAATAAAGTGAGAATTAGTTTCATTAGATGAATGCTCCACATTTGCAGCATTGTGAGAGACAAAGCTAAATAAAACCATTCAGGGTACCTCCCCATGGGTTAATGAATTCCTTACTACTCCAGTAGATCATGAATACTGTCATAAATTTGATCTTCAGGTGAGAATCCCATACTTGTGGCCTTGTGCCAGTCTAAGCTAAATACATTACTCCAAACTCTTTTCCATTCTACCTCTATTCAATATGTTTTCTCACCTGAATAAAAAGCTCATTTGTAAAAAGCAGACATTTACAGAAATTGTCATTGAGAAAAAGTGATTCCGCAATGAGGAGATACATGTCATGGGCATTTCCAATTTGGGTTGGGTTGGCTGATTTGATGAAATGTAAAATGTAAATTATTTAGTATTGAAATCAGTTTTTTTTTTTTTTCGCATTATCAGATTTGGGAAAATAATCATTTACTTGCCTCGTGGATAGATAAATATTGGTTGTTTGTATTTGAATTTTTTTCATCATTTCAACCCAAACAAGGCAATAAAGCCACTAAGATGCAAGGGGTTTACTGAGTGTGAGAGAATATCAACAAAAGAAGACATTATTAAGGAGACAGAACAATAAAAAATACGAGAATTAAGAAGACAGATGATAACAATTGACATTGCATTTAGATTTTTGAAGATAAAACTTGACTGGAAAACATGAAGTTGGAAAAGAATTCCACAAGTGAGAAGAGCAATGGAAGAAACTGTTAGCATAGAAATTATGGTTAAATCTAGCTATTTCAACCATAAAATGATGAGACCTAGCTGACAATCTAGTACTTTCTAAGAAAGTCTTCTCTTTTTCTTTCACTCCTTGCATCTTAGTGGTATTATCACCTTTCTTGGGGTGAAATGATAAAAAAATAGGTGAATATTGGTCATTTATATTTGATAAAAAAGCATTTATTTGGTTCAGGATTAGGTAAATATTGGCCATGTATATATTAATACACGGGCCTTTAGTTATTTGGGGGAATAGGCAAATATTTGTCATTTGATATGAAAGCGTTTAGTTTATTCAGGAAGTGATAAATATCAGTTATTTATATTTGAATCTATGAACCTTTATTTGATTTGGGAATAGGAAATTATTGGTTATTTAAATTTGAGTCTGTAAGGTTTTTTTATTATTCAGGAATAATTTGTTGTTTATATCTGAGCCAATAAACTTTTATTTGCTTAATAAATAAATATAAGTCATTTGTATTTAACTCTATAACAAACTACTTAGGTCTCAAGTTTGTAAATATTAGTTATTTATATTTGAGGCTATAAGCATTTACCTGTTTCAAAGATAACGAAATATAGTTTATTTATATTTGAGTCTGTAAGCAATGTCTTTGTGTCTAGCCACTTTTTGTGGAGGTTTGTCTTACACATCTGTAGCTGAAGAAATCAGCGTATAGGCCCCAACCACAAGGTCAGTGTTTCATTTAAATTATTTTATTAAAGAAATAAAGAACACACCTGTTTCTTTGTCATTGAAGCATACCAATGTGTGTAATTGTTTTTAGCGTACTTATGTATCAACATTTTTGGTTATATATATATATATATATATATATATATATATATATATATATATATATATATTTTTTTGTATTGTTTATTTTTTCTTCTCATCATTTTATTGTTCCTTTTGTTTATTTTTATTGTTTTCTCCTTAACGTTTTTGCCTAGAATAAACAAACAGCTGTCTGTAAAGCTTTTATTTTCAGTGCCTGTCAAAGTTTCTACACAAGTTGAAATCATTACAGTAGACTTCTCAACAAGCTGTTAAAGATGAAATATCAGACCTTCAAATATCAAACCTGCCAAGGTTGACAATACTAGTAACAGCTTTCTTCTGCTACTGTTTGGCTATATGGTTTATTGTATTACTAACTAATCTATTTCCCACATTAACCATATTCATAATTAGGTTTATTAATTTAACACCATATCAAACCTTATTGGATTTAATGCAATGTTTAATGCTGATTATAATTTTTATAGGACAAAAATCAAAATGAATTAATAGATAGGTATTGACTGATTAATTTTTATGGCTTATTGTTGTGGCCTTGTTAGGGTCAGAAATAAAGACACAAAGAGAGGAATTGAGTTAAACAAATATATTAACAGAAACAGTAATACAAACATATACAAACGAGTGTGTTACAGCAAGAATGTTCAGTCCGACTGTCAGAGCTGACTGCTGGAAACTTTCCTCTCCAAAAGGCAGTACCTGCTCCTATTTATAGCTGGGAAAGTTCATGCATGCATGGGTAAATTACCATAACACTAATCAACCCTTGTGGGTTATTTAAAGCTGAAGACTATTTTGGTTTGTTGAAGATCCTTTACGGTACCTGGCTTTCCCAAGCAGTCCCTCAAAATATATTGGTAGGTATAGGCTTGGTTTGTAGTAGAATCAAAACAATAGACAGAGGTCTGATTTATACGAGAGTCAAAATGGTAGACATAGGTCTAGTTAAGACCAGAATCAAACAGGTAGAAATATCCACTTTATCTTAGAGTCAAAATGATAGGCACAGATCCAGTTTGCATGAAAAATTAAAAGGTAGACATGGGGAAAGTTTATGCTAGATTTAAAATCGTAGACATGGGTCTGGTTTAAACCAGGTATTGAACTCACACGCTTTGGGTCCTGTCACTGGGTATTGAACTCACACTCTTTGGGTCCTGTCCTGGGGTTAAGGCAGTAGAGATCTTGGAGAGGGGAATTAACAGGAGATAACTGATAACTGACATCCATTAAACATGGCACATGGAACTAGAACAGTCTACCCCAGTGAGCAAAATAAAGTGTTCAGTTCGACAGTCCAACCACCTGAAGAAGACCATAGCATACAACAGTCGAAACTCTGTAATAAATATTGGGACAAAGATGAGGACAATAGTCCGAATAATGTAAATAATGTAAATAGTGTACATAATACCTCATCTCAGAAATATAGACAGATACTGAAGGATCACATAAATATGGCAACAAAGATGAAGACAATAGTCCAAATAATGTAAATAGTGTACATAATACCTCATCTCAGAAATATAGACAGATATTGATGTGAATATGGGAGTTTTTCTCCAAAGTAGCAGTTCTTGGAAAAAATATCTTTTTCTCTTTACATTTGGAATATGGGAGAAATGAGGATGATCCAATCGTGTGTAACTAGAATAGCATGTCCTAGCTGTAAAGGTCTGAACTGGTAGAACTAAAGAATGGAGTGCTCATCTGAACATTTTCCATTGAAATGACAACAGAGTAACAATAAGCTTGCAATGTTTTGTCTATGACAAAGATGCTGCAGATTAGAGAATAAGTCTCCAGCCACAAGACTGGCGAGTCTTTTGAATGGTAGATTTGTAAATGTATAAGATTTTTCTCATCAGAGTCCATCTTGAGCATTTACACATCTACCATTTGACCATGCATTGAATACTGCTGCCATATCTGGTTTGATGCTGCTGCTATTCATCTCAAAGTTCTTGACAAAATCCAAAGAAGGATCTGCAATGTAAATGATCCTCACCTGGCATCTTGACATCAGTCACTTTCTCACCGATGCAATGTGGCTTCCCTCTGTCTTTTCTACAAATATTTTCATGAAAACTGCTCTCATGAGCTTTTTTCCCTGCTGGCCCAACTACATAAATGTAAGCTTGCTACTAGATTGGCATCTAGGTCCCACCCATTTACTGTTGAAAGAGCTAAATGCAACCACCACTTTTACTTCAACAATTTCTTTTCTAGCACCTATGGAACAATATTCTCTTTAATGCTTCCCTGATAATTACAATCTTCAAATATTTAAATTCAAAATCAATCACCATTTTCTATGTTTTTGAACCCTGTTCATCTTTTGTCCTTTCCTCAATCCTCCCTATACTCAGTCTTTTCTCTCACTTTCACTCTCTGTAATCCCCTGTGTACTAGTTACTTGATGGGGTGTAATTATTAAAAAAAATGTCTTAGCTGTAAAGGTCTGAACGAGAAACTAAAGAATGGAGCGCTCAACTGAACATTTGTCATGGATATAGCCATAGACTATTGAGAGACTTGTAATGTTGCATCAGTTGGAAACAAACAAAAAAGAAATCTTTGAGTTTAAGGTCAACTGAAATAAGAGGTGAACATTTGGGATTTTATTTCAGATAGAAAGAAAAAGTGAAAATTAAATCGTTTTTTCTTTCCGAAATTAAAGAATCTTGAATGTTTTTATTTTAGTTTTGTCTTTCTTTGTTGCATGTAAAGAATTTTTTTCGTTAAAGAATGAGGGAAAGAAATCATTTGATGAATAATTATCCCAAGTGAGTCAATAAAGAAGATTGCTTAACCAGGGGCCAAAGAAACAAATCTGAAAAAAAAAATTGGTGATTTAAATTTAAAAAACAAAAAAAGAAAATGACTAGAAGGGGGAAAATCACGTCAAACTACCCCCGCCAAAAAAAAAAAAAAACAGAAAAAGTGAGCAAAAGATTTTCTGGTGAACAGAAAATAGATTTAATCCCAGCTTCTTTGGGAAGCCATGACTGATAAATTAATGACAAACTCACATGAAGCTGATCGCATCAATATATTTGAAAGTCTTTCAAAGCTCCAGGAAAAGCACAGTTGATAAAAATCTGTGAAGCATTCTATCAAAATTTGGGAGGAAGTGTTTGAAGAAATCTCTAAACATGAGTGAGGCAAAAGATTATCAAAACAATGGTTTTTGGATTCTTATGTCACATTGCTTCTTGCCATCCCAAGTTATCAGACTACCTAACTTCAATTTGAATTTTGATCTAGACATTTTTGTTATTTGTTTTCAAGTTTTTTTATTATTATATCCGAGCTATGGGTTAACTAGTAGAACAAAATGAGCTTTTCAGCCTTGATTGGCAACCAATCTAGTTGAAGGAAAACTTTAAATTCAAAACGATATGTAGCCCAGGCAAAGAACATGTATACAGCAAATAAAAGGATAGTGAAGTTTACAAACACTGATTATTATTATTATACTAAATTTTTACCAATACAAGCCTTGAGATATGAGGGGTTACTGAACATGGATATGAATGTAATGGTAGGAATTAAATATTATGAGGATAAGAAGGATAGACAACATTTAACCCTTGACTTGATGAGGTTAAGATTCTAATGTTCAAAGAACTGTTATATATATGATTTATACATAAAATGGAAATATCACCTGAATACCTCCCCTGAATAAAGTTCTCCCTCTTCATTATTTTGAAATCCCCTTATGGGGAGTCAAATAATTCTGTTTGAGAAATATTGTTTTATAAGAACAAAACATGATTGGATAAATTATACATGGAAGGTGAAAGATCACACTGAAAAAAAAACAGTAAGGATAAGGATACTCATCTTAATAACTTGGAGTATGTTGCATTTGATTTTTCACCTTCTAAAGGATGGCTGCCATTATTCAGTATTTTTTTCTTATTTTTGTTTTTGTCTTTGCTGTTTTTAGCACAAAATTTTGGTCAATATATTCTTTTGACTTTGTATGTTACCTGAACTTCTAAGAGTAAGCACTTTCATCATTCCATATATTTTTTCAGACTATTGGCTGCAAACTTATTATTTTTAGCACAATGTTTTCACACAATTTAAAAGTTCAAATTTCAATTGAATTGTCTTCCTGCTTGAAGATACTGACATTATAAAAATCAAGAAGGTAAAAAGGCTATAGAAATAAATGTGAAAACAACATCTTACATTATAAAGGTCAGAGATCTTATGTTTATCATCTGTTGATTACATGTTAATAAAAAAAAAGTGGACATATTAGTGCAATGTTATCTTCTTATATGTAAAATTATTGTTTTTTGACTCTGGAAATTGTCAATTATTATCAGATATGTTTTGGGGTCTTCTCTGAACATGAATCTTTCTTCTCACAAGAAGAATCATTTCTTTTCCCTCTTTGGTGGGAATATCTTCCTTTCATTTGGTTGCAACATGTGTGCACATCAAGTGATTTGATTTCTGTTACCTGGTACAGTTCATTTCTTGGGATTTGGTAGTGTCAATCTACAGTGTTCAAAGAAATATGGTCTTTGCCAAGATTCACAGGCTTCACCCTTTCAAAGTCATTTTTTCTGTTTTTAGAAAACAGTTGTATACAACTGACAATTTAACCTGTTTTCATGTGCCTGGTGTTAATGATGCCATCTTCCAAGTCCATCTAAAATTTCAAATTTCAATTGATTTGCCTATTCATTTGAAAAGGAAAAACGTTGCTAAAAGGAACTTGACAAAAGATATCTTAAATAAATTTTATGAGAAAATATTCACTATACTAAATATACATCTGAGGAAGGTCAGAGATAATATTGGACAAATTATGGTAATAAAAACAACAAAGATGAAGATACTAGTAAAGATTAGTATATTTGTCTATATAACTTTTAGTATATTATATTCCATGTTTAAACTTTTGATGTATTTCATAGATTTTTATTTCACCATTGCTGGTTTTACCACAAAATTTTGGCTCTTGCCTATACGTCTAAGAGTACTTTTACTTTTATTATCTAATAGACATTTTAGAATGTTGTCTTCATAGCACCATGCATTTAAACAATCTAAAAGATCAATTTTCAGTTTATGTTGGACGATCTTGACATTATAAAAGAAAGCAATAATGGAAAAAAGTTTATAAAATTGATAAAACACTACTTAGACAAAAGTCTTATCAATTGTACAGATGATGTAGGTCAGAATTTATATTAGCCAAAACACATGAATAAAAACAGCAAAGATGAGGATAATAGTAATATATTGATAATAAAAGGGGGATATATTGAGAATATGCATATGCATACAATTTACATTGTTCAGACTATCGTCCTCATCTTTGTTGCCATATTTATCACAACGTTTTGGCTGTTGCATATTCCAGCCTTCTTTAGGTAGTTGGAATGTCAAACTGAACATTTCACTCGCTGGGGTAGACTGTTCTAGTTCCACGTTCCATGTCTAATGGATGTCAGTTCTCAGTTATTTTCTGTTAATTCCCCTCTCCAAGTTCTCCATCACTTTAACCAGGTATTGAACTCACACTCTTTGGGTCTTGTCACTGGATCTAACTAACATCTTTATCTACTGTGCCATGTCTCCTGGTTAAGGCAGAGGAGAACTTGGAGAGAGGAATTAACAGGAGATAACTGATAACTGACATATTTCTTTAGTGCATCAAAAGCAATGGTTTTCAATACACGGAAGAAAGAAAACAGAGTTCCAATCTGTGAATAAGCCGCTGCATGTTTTGTCAGTTCAAGGATTAGAATGTCAAGAATAGGGAAGAAAGTTTCCACCTTGAACTTTTTGGTTTTACTGAAAAATAGGTTTTCTGCTGGTCTATCATATCTATTAAGACACACACTTTGTTTTCATTCCCAATTTTTTTCCATCACATTAATCTGTATCTGACACATACCCCAACTTTGAATTCATATTCACTAAATTTGTTTCTAGTTTTCTGAAGATAGGTTTTTCATAGACCCAAGAAGATCCGTGGCAACAAGCGTGTTCACATCATTTAATTGCAGGACCTTGTTTTGTTCATTCTTTCTGGCATGTCATTCCAAAGAATTGTGAAAAAGACTTTTCCATTTTTTTGCTCAATTCTTCTGCCTTTCACATTGTATTCACTCGCTGTTCATTGTTAGCTGATAGAGAATCCAATGCATATTTTATTTGCTCGAAACCCCCATACAGAGCACAAACAATGACAAAATGTGCTGACCATCGTGTGTCACACAGACGTTTGAGCAGAAAACCTTTTCATCGAGATGATGTCAATACATTCCAGCGAAGAGCAGAACCAGCAAAAAATGAATACAGATGCTGAACAAAGTCAAAGAATTTTACAGTCTGTAGACAAAACTCAACTGCTTTTATTTCCACCAAGTTCAGGCTTAGCCCAGCACAGGGGACATAGATGGCGATCTCATTGAGTTGATGAATCTGCACATGCAATCCAGTATATCGTCTAGACATATTTGATGCATTATCATATAACTGACTACGGTACTTTGATAGTGGAATTTTATTCTCATTAAGAAAATCCACAACAAATCTACTGTGTGCTGATTCACAAAACTGCCAGACAAGTGGCATAGCTAGGTTGTCTGGTACTGATCTAGCCTCATCTACAGGATGTGATTGGTAAATTGTTTCCATTTTATATTTTTAATTTTGTTTGCTTTTGATTCTATCGACTGTAGAGTATAGTAGAATCAATGGGGTGCCATCTGTGAGAAAAAGATCACCATGATACAATTCCCTCAGCCAGAATTTTTAAAATGGTCTGCTGTATTGCTTGGCATTCATGCCAAAAGCTACAATACAAGTATTTCAAAGTGTTTTGTATCAATCTGAGGACAGTACAGAGGATTCGGAAAAGTTGTATGATATATCCAGTCAACATCATGGTGTTTGGAGTCATCAGTAACCATGGCAACATTATGCCTCTATTCATCTTCCCACAGGGCTTTAAACTCAACATGGAGGCCTACATCAAGTGCCTTGAGGAGGTAGTGTTGTTATGGGTCAAGAATGTGGCTGCAAGAAGACCCAATGACTGACGACAAATATCTGCACCATACCACACAAGTAGGAGAACCCAATCATGGCTGTCAGACAATTTCAGCGGCAACATCAACCCTTACCTCTGGCCACCTAACTCCCCAGATAGTAAACCCTTTGATTATTATATGCAGTTGAGCAAGGGACTAAAAAGATTCCTTGTAGCACCAAAGATGAACTGAAAGCAAGGATTATGGTAACATTCACCAACTTAAACAAGAAGCCTGTCCAGAAGAGATTCCAAAGTTCTCTGGAGGCCTTGGTTGAAGCCAATGCTGATTTTATTGTAAAAATTTTCGCTTTAGTATTTGAAGATATTTTTGTGTAATTTTAGTAAATATATCTGTTAAAATGAGATGTCAGAGTTATTTTCATTTTTATGCAAATTAGATGCTGATTTATACTCACATCTTGCATGTATAAAGCTATAAGACTACATTCAACACTTTTCTCAATTTGCTCAATTAAAAAAGCTTATCTATTCATATATTCACAAACTATCAATGACTGGTAATTAGTACTGCACCAAAAATTTGTAAAAAATAAATAACCACTACGTGCTTACCATACAAATATTTAATGTTGTGATTTAATCTCAATCACTAATATACATAGCCTTATGCCAGGGTTCATATACAATGTATAAATAAACAATAAAAATAATTTATTCACAAAAGTAAAAATATAAATATATTACAATTAAAGATTCAAAACAATAATGATTCAGTCTTGGGGAAATTTAAGAATGAAATCAAATTGGAGACAAAATAAAAGATAATATTGTCTCCAATAGAAAGCCAACAGTAGTCTTGTTCACAAATATTAAAAGACAGTAATGAGATTTTTACTTGCAAGTCTCTGCTCGGACTGTGTGAAGACTGATCATTGGGATTTAGGGTAGTTCTTTGATCTTTTCCATGATAGCTAAATTGTCTGCAAGTGAACTGAACTGGCGAGACAAACCAGCCCTTCCATTTATATAGGTGGGCGACCTCTTTGAAGAAAGTCCTCACCATTTCTGGAGTCTTCTACGTCAAAAGAGGATATTTGCCAACATTCTTTTTTATTTGAGAACCAACTCACATGAAATGGATCTTTCTATTATGATGTATATTTTTACCCCTCACAATATGCGTGGCGTGTCATAACAATTTCTTTTTTTGTATTTCCTAAAAAGAGGCTTCTGTAACACAAGTCACTTAATATACATAGATTAGCATAGGGCCCCTATCCTCATGCACCCTCCCCACCCCCATTGGGCCCGTGTGTTAAAATGGCTCTGCTTGTGGATTAAATAATGGTTTTAGTTTGAAATTACAATGTATGTTACCTGAGGAAGGCTGGAGCATACAATGATGGAAACGTAAATATGGCAATGAAGATGAGGACAACAGTCCAAACAATGTAAATAATTACAGAGATATAGACATATATTTGTTAAGCTTCATGCATTGGCTGAAATTCTAGAATAACTCATAAATATATTTCCCTTATCAAATTCTGATATGTTTTTTTTGATTTTTATCCTCATCTTTGGCACTTTAAGCACAAAATGTTGGCTAATATATTCTTCAGACTTTGAATATTGAATAAAGATCTAAGAATAAGTGCTTTCTATTATTCTATAGATTTTCAGACTATTGACTGCAATTTTATTATTTTTACAATATTTCTTTCAATGTTTTCACACAATCTAAAAGTTCAAATTTCAATTGATTTGCCTTTCTGATTGAGTATCTTGACATCATAAAAAATCATAAAAGCAAAAAGGTTTTAAAAATAAAAGCTTGAAAAATACAGAAAAACATTCATCAGAATGAAAAAAACCTAATGGATAAATTATACAACGAGGATGGTTGGATATCATACTAGTGAAAACAATAAAGATACGAGTATAATGTTATCCTATTACAAGTAAAATTATTGTTTCTTCAAATCTGGACTTTGTCAATTAATATTCGATGTGCGTTTCGAGGTTTTTCTCCAAATTTGGATTCAACATCTAGCCACAGCGGAGGAACCAAAAACTTGGATAATTTCATTACCAAAGGTAAACTAAGATATCCAAAGGCATGGCGCATAGGATTAGAACAATCTACCCACCATGGATTATATAAACGGTTCGGTTTGAAATTCCAACTAATATCTGAAGAAGTCCAGAGTGTACAATGGCAGAAACGTTATGTATATGGCAATAAAGACAAAGACAACACTCTAAACAATCTAAAAAGTGTAAATAGTTAAAATCTAAAAGATCAAATTTCAATTGATTTGCCTTTCTGATTGAGTATCTTTATATATTAAAAAATCGCTAAGGGAAAAAGTTTGTAAAATTAAGCTTGAAAATACAAACATTTATAAGAATGAAAACCGTATTGGATAAATTACACAAATGAGTAAAGGTCAGAGAGATCATACGAGTGAAAACCAGTTGATAAAAACAACAAACATAAGGATACTAGTATATTGTTATCCTGTTATAAGTAAAATTATTGTTTGTTCAACTCTGGACTATGCCATTTATTATCCAAGATGTGTTTTGAGGTTTTCCCCAAATATGGATTCCTCTCAAGAGACTCTCTTCTTTTTCCCTCTTTGGTGGGTGCTCATTGACCTTCCTGTCATCTAGTTACCTCTTGTGTGCACATCCTAAGTGTAGCCAGATCTATCACCTGTTTACATGTCATACACAACCACTGAGATACTTTGAGGCATGATTTGTACCGTGGGTTCTTATGAGGTCATCTTCTAGGTTAACCTGCTAATGCACCTGGATTCTCTCATGTCATAATCAGGTGTTGTTCATCTGAGGTAAGCAGATTACATAATGAGGTCTTCACAGAGTCATTACATGATGAGATCGGAACAACTTCTTGTTGAACAAAGGTTTCTTACTGACATCAAATTTGATTCAGACCATTTAGCACTTCCTTCTGTGAAACCCTTATTAAATTAGCTTAGATAATTCATAGAATATTAAATTTGATTTATCAATTTTTCATATATTTTTAGATATGAGGGTCAGTCAAAAAATAATGCAATTTGTTTGAATATATAAGAAATAAGAAACAAAAAAACATATCTGTATATATTTCTGAGATGAAGTATTGTAATTATTTACAATGTTCAGACTATTATCTTCATCTTTATTGCTATATTCATGTTGTTTCGACCGCTGTATGCACTGACCTTCTTCAGCTGATTGGAATTTTCATGTGTCCTCAAGGCCACATGGTTGGTTGGATCCAGTGACTTGATTCAAAGAGTTTGAGTTAAATACCTGGATACTGCAGTGGTAAACAAAAAATTGGAGAGTTGAGTTAAAGGGAGATAACTGAGACATCTGGAAGAGGCATGGTACGTGGAACTAGGACAATCTAGTCCAATGGACGAAATAAAGGGTTCAGTTCAAAATTTCAATCTCCTGAAGAAGGCCAGAGTGTACAATAGCTAAAATGTTGTGAATATGGTAAGAGTCCAAACAATGTAAATAATGTAAGTAACAAAAAAGAAACATATCATCCATCAAGATATAGCTATACATCACAGGTTCACATCCCTACTTCCCAACATAGTCATTACCTTTTTCAATGGCAGTGTTCCACCTACAAATGAGAGCATGTATCCCAGCTTGCTAAAACTCAGCTAGCTGCTGATATATCCAATTCCTTGTAGGAGGTTTCACTTCTTCATCATCACCATGATGTTTACTCCTCAGTGCCTCTTTGATTGAACCAAAGCGATGGAAGTCTGAAGATGCTAACCCAGCTGGTGATGAATAAGTGAAAATTGCTACAAGGAATTAGATATTTCAGCAGCCATTTGAGTTTTGCCAAGCAGGGATACATGCCCTTATTTATAGGTGGAAGAAGCCATTGAAAGAGGTGTTGACTATGTTGAGAAGTAGGGATGTGAAACTGTGATGTATAGCTATATCTTGACATACAACATGTTTGTCTTCCTTATTTTTTATGTAATAAAATGAATTACATTAATTTTGATTCACTCTTATATTTTGCCTTCATCTTTGCTGTTTTTATCTCAAAATCTTTGGAAAAACATATTATTTAACCTCTGTACTAAGCATTGAGAATAAGTGCTTTCATTATTCTGTAGACTTTTCAGTCTATTTATTTTTCTTTATTTTTAGCACAATATTTCAAATATATTCAGACATCCTAAAAGAACAAATTTCAAAGGATTTGCCTTTCTGAACAATTATCTTGACATTACAAAAGGTCGGTAAGAAAAAATACTGTAAATTTAACTTGACAAAAGATAGCTGACACGAACAGCTAGGGGAAGAAAAACTGTACAATATAAATTACAAAACGAAGGTCAGAGATCACATTAGCAAAAGCATCATAATAAAAACAACAAAGGTTGGGATTCTAGTCTAAATAACTTATAGAATTTCTACCATAATGTATCTTCTGGGTGCCTTTTCTATAAATACTTTTATGGTAATTGTTCTGGTGAGATTTCTTCTTTGGTGCCTTGACTTCATGAATTGAAGTGTAGTACTAGATTGGCAGCTAGGTCTCGTCATGTTATTGTTGAAATTGTGAAATATAATTATTATTTCTATGCTAATAGTTTCTCCACTTCTTGCTTGAAGAATTCTCTTTCAATTTCTTATTTTCAGTGAACTTTGTTCTTCAGAAATCTCAATGCATCTTCATCTTTTGTCTCCTTGAATCTTGTTCTTTTATTGCACATTCTCATCAATAAAGATTTTGCCATTTCTTTTATTCACACCATGTATCATAGCGGCTTTATCACCTTGCTTAGGGTATAATGATTAAAAAGAAAAAGGAGTATATAGCATTTGGCTAACCAACTTTTGATATACTTTTTAAAGATATTTTGCCTTCATTTGTGCTGTTTTATCAAAATTGTGATTAGCATCTTCTTCAACTCCCATGTATTGCTTAGATTATTGTGATTAAGTGCAGCCATTATTCTACAGCAGTGGTTCCAAAATGGTGTGGTGTGCCACATAGGTATGGCAGAAGAGGATAGCAGGTGAGATGGGATGATTGAAAGACAATCAAAGATTTGAGAAAGTTTAAAAAAAAACCATATGTCACAAATAAATATGATTTCAAAATTTAAAATATTATTTTGGATTACTAGTAATTGCATGCATGATCCCCAGTATAAATAATTATTGAGTCATTTTATCATTGTGATATTTTTGCATTATATCAAGTATTAAGAATATAGTACCTAGGGTCCCATGGAGTAATGGATAGTGGCTCAGATTGAGGAATCGGAGAGCTGAGTTCAAATTTCAGCTAAATCCATTACATTCACTTACATGCTAATTCCCTTGGGAAAGGTATAAATCTCCTAATTCTCCCCCCCCAGCTATGGATAAATAGCAGGACAAATGGGGTTCTATAGCCTTGGATGGCAACCTATTGCAGGAAAAAATCTGCCTTGTCTGTCATGTATTTATGGATACATAATTGCCTAAGTGGGTATCACAAATGGCACATAACTGACAAACTGAACTGGGGTCTGCAAATTGGAGGAGAGAGTTATCAATGATAATGTTCTGACTTCGAATCCACAGTTATCTCCCTTTAACCCTCTCAGTTTTTAATTTTTAAACGTACTTTTTATCACATAAAATTTGGTGAAGTGCGAGCAAATATTCAATCCTAAAATGTAACCTAGAGAAAAAAGATTAATGAGCATGATTTCATCTTTATTATTTTAAATAAAAGGTATTCAGTCTAACAGTTGGAATGTCAATTGATTTGCCTTCTTGTATGAGAATAGAAAAACTGGTGGGTGGAGACAGATATGAACAAGAATCTGGCAAGAAGTTGCATGAATAAATGAATCATAATTTATATGAATTTCAGTGTTCAATTGATCAAAATTAGCAATAAAAGGCTCCCATATTTAAAATATAGTATCAGTATTTCATGCATATATATTGATATGCACAAAATAGTAGGATAATGTTAACCTCTTATATGTAAAATTATTGCTTACTCAACTCTGGATTTTGTTAATTAATATTGGATATATTTTGGGGCCCCCTCCAAACAAGAATTTTTTTCTCATAGGTAGGAGCTTATATATCTTCCTGCCATCTAGTTGTCCCATGTGTGCACATTTTATGTGCAGCTAGGATGTTCTGCTGTTTGCATGTACAGCCACTGACATTCAGTGAAGGCTAAAATTTGCACCTGCTGGTTACGATGTCATCATCCATGTCAACCCACTGATGCACATCGCTTCTCTGATATAATGTTGATTGAAAAAACTTTTCAGTATATTGTCTTCATCTTTATTATTTTAAGCACAATGTACTCAAGCAATCTAAAATTTTAAATATCAATTGATTTGCTTTCTTGTTTGGGAATCTTAATGTTAGAAAAATCAGCAGGGGAAGACAGATGTGGACATGAATCTGACAAAAAGTTGCATGAATAAAGCAATTATAGATTATGTGAATATTAATGTTCAATTAAGAAAAATTAGCAATGAAAGCCTTCCATATTTAAAATATAGTATCATCGATATTTCACGTATATATATTGATATACACTAAATGGTAGAATTATTTTCTAAAGCTGTTTCTGGGAATACCAATGCCTGTAAGAAACTTTAGAATTCAGATATAAAAATCAAATTAATATTTAGTGGAAGGTTGGCGAATGCATTGATAAATGTAGTAGTGTATAGATCGAGCATTATCATTATGTCCCAAAACTCATCCTTAGTTTTTATCATTACATTTTGGCCAATGTGTTCTTCAGCTTTTCCCACAGTCTGATATTCTCAGATGAGTCATTATCATTATACCACAAGATGGTTGAAATAATATCCTCATCCTTGTTGCTTTTATCATTACATTTTGACCAATGTGTTCTTTAGTCTTTCCCACAGTCTGATATTCTCAGATGAGTCATTATCATTATACCACAAGATGGTTGAAATAATATCCTCATCCTTGTTGCATCCTTTTTGCTTTTCTTTCCCATCATTACATTTTGACCAATGTGTTCTTTAGTCTTTTATCATTACATTTTGGCCAATGTCTTCTTTAGATATTCTCAGATGAGTCATTATCATTATACCACAAGATGGTTGAAATAATATCCTCATCCTTGTTGCTTTTATCATTACATTTTGGCCAATGTGTTCTTTAGTCTTTCCCACAGTCTGATATTCTCAGATGAGTCATTATCATTATACCACAAGATGGTTGAAATAATATCCTCATCCTTGTTGCTTTTATCATTACATTTTGGCCAATGTGTTCTTTAGTCTTTCCCACAGTCTGAAATTCTCAGATGAGTCATTATCATTATACCACAAGATGGTTGAAATAATATCCTCATCCTTGTTGCTTTTATCATTACATTTTGGCCAATGTGTTCTTCAGTCTTACCCACAGTCTGAAATTCTCAGATGAGTCATTATCATTATACCACAAGATGGTTGAAATAATATCCTCATCCTTGTTGCTTTTATCATTACATTTTGGCCAATGTGTTCTTTAGTCTTTCCCACAGTCTGAAATTCTCAGATGAGTCATTATCATTATACCACAAGATGGTTGAAATAATATCCTCATCCTTGTTGCTTTTATCATTACATTTTGGCCAATGTGTTCTTCAGTCTTACCCACAGTCTGAAATTCTCAGATGAGTCATTATCATTATACCACAAGATGGTTGAAATAATATCCTCATCCTTGTTGCTTTTATCATTACATTTTGACCAATGTGTTCTTCAGTCTTACCCATCAGTCTGATATATTCTCAGATGAGTCATTATCATTATACCACAAGATGGTTGAAAATAATATCCTCATCCTTGTTGCTTTTATCATTACATTTTGACCAATGTGTTCTTCAGTCTTACCCACAGTCTGATATTCTCAGATGAGTCATTATCATTATACCACAAGATGGTTGAAATAATATCCTCATCCTTGTTGCTTTTATCATTACATTTTGACCAATGTGTTCTTCAGTCTTACCCACAGTCTGATATTCTCAGATGAGTCATTATCATTATACCACAAGATGGTTGGACTAATATCCTCATCCTTGTTGCTTTTATCACTACAATATGGCCATTGTATTCTTCAGCTTTTTCCATTGACTGAAATTCTCAGATGAGTCATTAACATTATTTAACAAGAGATTTGGACTAATATCCTCATCCTTGTTGGTGTTATCTGTGCATTTTAGCTACTGCATTCTTAAGCCATTTCAATTATTTGGAATTCACATTTTTCCAAAATCTAATTCCTTCTATAAGCAGATAATTCTGATTATACCTTTTTTTCTCTGTCTATATTTTTGTTTTTCTTTGTTTCCTTTTTTTACTTTACTGAGTAGAATTCCTGCAACAGTGGATTAGAAACTGTCTTTGATTCTGACTTTGTCACTCCTGTAAATTTCAAGACAATTCCAAATGATGTGTAGAACTAATTACTCAATATACAAAAAAAAAAATCAACATTTCTCTTTCATTCTTAAAAATCTTTTTCTTCTTTATTTTACAAAGAAAACAAAAACAAAAACAACTCACAGTTCTGTTATTTTACACTAGAATTTTGATTTTGTGAAAATTTTTCTATGAGTGATCAATTTATAATCCAATTAGTCAAGTTAACAAAGCACTGGGAATTCTTCCAATGTTTCTGTTTTTGTTACCTTCAGAATTTTAACTCTTATTAGAAAAATGACCTCTTCTGTGAAAGGAAAAAGAATTACGCGCTGCGAACTTAAAATAGATTTTCTTTTCTATTGAGAGTAAACAATTAAACATGAACAAGAAATGGAAGAAATTTAACATTTAACTTTCAACTAATTATCATAGAGTTACTCTAAAGATTATTACAAAGCTGTGCATTTTCTGACTGGTAAGTACCTGTAAGTACTCCTGGTACAATGTAACCTAGTATTACCTGCTGCATGGCTGGGTCATCAGTGACCAAACCAGCTTCATCAACAGGTTCTTCTGGTAAGGTGGGGGTTTAAACAGGATTAATAACAGCACCTGTCAATGGGCAGATAAACCTTCTTGTAGTTTGAGCAATAATCTAGCACAATAGAGTAGACGGACCCCATATCTGTGCATGCAACCAGTGAGATGAGAACATGGCTTTGCTGGGTGCAGAACTTCCTACACTGAAGTTAGCAGTCAGAAGAGTGGGTCCTCTCTTGAAATCAACCGCCATATGCCAACGATCAAAGTGATCCATCAACTTAGAGGGCATCAGCTTTGGTTTGAACTGGAAAGGGATGTGCTCCGCCAGGTCTACTTGCATGTAAACACACTATGCATGAATGAATAACTCATCAACTTTCAACACAGATACGAGGATCATTCAAAAAGTTCTAAGCCTGATCCAGAATAAAAGAACCATAGCTGAATATTTTTGTTATGGAGACATACTACCACTTCTTATATAACTAGAAAAACTAATTCTGATTTCAGTCTTAATTTCTGTGCAGGTGAGGCCCATCCAAAGGTGAAAGGTGCACAACAAATCTAAAAATAAACAAAACAGACGCCTGGGCTGTCGTAAATGATCTGCAAAAGAAAGGTATAACACCGAAGGAAATCCATGAGGACAAGGTATAGGCACTTGTTTTAAAGATTTTCCTTCTTAAGCAACTGGGGAGAAGGGGGTTGCAGATTTCAAGCAGGGCAGGGACAACACAGAAGATGACCCTTGGTCAACTCATCCAAAAACTGCAAGTTGATAGCATTCATTATATGGTTTTGGATGACAACCATCTTACTGTCCAGCAAATAGCTAAGTCCATAGACACTCGTTCTGGTTCAGCTCATACTGTTTTAACTGAGATCTTGGGGATGAGCGAGCTGTTTGAAAGATGGGTCCCAAGACTGCTGACACCAAAGCAGAAGCTGACATTTCCAGCACACATCTGACTCACTTCCAGGCTGACCCTGAGAATTTCCATCGCAGATTATAGCTCAAGATGAAACCTGGTTTCACCACTTCAAATCTGAATGAAAAATTCGAAGAAGTTCAAGCAGACAGTGTCTGCTGGTAAGCTGATGGCTTCTGCTTTATTTTATTGTTTTTATGCTTCATAATTAAGACAACTGAGGGAAGCAATCAAGTCAAAATGCAGAGGGAAGATGAGGGCAGGTGTGCTCTTGCTCTAGGATAACATGCCATTTCACACTGCTCAAGTAGCCCAACCATGACTTTGAATTTCTACGCCCTTCTCCTCACTCAATAGTCTCCATCTGTCTACTTCCTGCTTCAAATCCCACCTATGGGGTTGACATCTTGGAAACAATGATAAGATCATATATCCTGTAGAGGAGTTTTTGGAGGAACAGGAAGTTATCTCCTTCCATGATTGAATTGCAATTCTTAAGCATCGTTGGACCAAGTGCATTGATGTCAAGAGGGACTATATTGAAAAATAATGAGAAACTGTCTTATTTCTTCAACTCCTTCCGAATGAGGCTTAGAACTTTTTGAACGACCCTTGTATGTAAATGCTCAGCTACACACTGACCCTTGCGACCAGGTGATGGCACTGATGATTACAATGATGATAATAATACTTAGTCTGGTACAAGGACACAGTAACAGGCGTGTAATGTATGTCTCATCACAGATCTAGACTTTGTATGCAATGTTGCACCAGATGTTCAAAAAAGCCAAGTGCAAAGTTGACTTGAGATAGCCACTGAGAGCAGATTCATGTAACTAAACAAGCTGCACCTAGGTGCAAGCATGGCAAATGATTGTATTACAGTAGATATATAAACACCCACCACAAAGGGGAGTAGGGCAGTCTCTCAAACATGGCAGATGAGAATGTAAGTCCACATTTCAGATGTGGTGCCACAGGGCCACACACAAACACATTGAGAGTAACTGAAAATGTACTAGAATTAAAGTAATGTTAAATTTGAAAGATTCATGTCTATTTTTAGTCAGGGCAACAACTTCTTTACAGGGTTCCCAGAGAGGATCAAAGTCCCTACAGAATGGAATCCATCTGCATGATCAGCTTGTAAACTTTTGTATTACGATAGGCACCTTATGTGATTATTTATAAAGATAAGTTTAGTCTGGCACAAGGCTACAATAGTGAAGCACCCATTGAGAATCAATCTGCAACATCAGCTTATAAACTTGTGTATTATGACTTCCCATGTGGTTATCTACAAAGATAAGTTTAGTCTGGCACAAGGCTACAACAGGGAGGGATGCAGTGAGAATCAATCTCCTTACAAAAAGGAATACATTTTTCAAGAGCAGCTTATAAACCTTTGTAATATCATAGGATCCCTACGTGGTTATTCAAAAAGGCTACAAGAGTGAGGCACTGAACAAAATGACCTTTGCCCCGAGGTAAACCTTGATATACAGTTGTCTGCCAAACTTTTTTTTTGCATATCTGTATATTGAAAAGTCCATCCAATATTTAGTCGTATTTGCTTTCATCACAACAAAAAGATATGATGTCACTCAATGTGACAAAAAGGAGACTGGAAAAAAACACATAAAATGTAATGATAAAAACAACGTAGAAGATCATAGACGAATAAGGAACCTTATTCTGGTGACAAGAACTTGAATTCTCCCCAATGCCTAAATGTCCATCATACCTATCTTTAAGACAGCTCTAAAATATACGTAAGCTCATTAATTCTTTTCATTAACAAATTAAAGCACGGCATGGTAACCTGAACTGTAGTATCTTTGTTTTTATGGATGAAAATTGGTCTACGATATATTTATTAAACATTTTGTCCCAAGCAAGGCAATAATACCATTTTGCCCCAGGTAAGGCAATAATACCATTTTGCCCCAATTAAGGCAATAATAACATTTTGGTCTAAGTATGGCAATAATACCATTTTGGCCTAAGTAAGGCAATAATACCATTTCGCCGCAAGTAATGTCATAATACCATTTTGCCCCAGGTTGGGTAATAATATAATTTTGCCCCTGGTAAGACAATAATACCATTTTGGCCCAAGTAAGGCAATAATACCATTTTGCCCCAGGTAAGGCAATAATACCATTTTGCCCCAAGTAAGGCAATAATAACATTTTGGCCTAAGTAAGGCAATAATACCATTTTGGCCTAAGTAAGGCAATAATACCATTTTGCCGCAAGTAATGTCATAGTACCATTTTGCCCCAGGTAGGGTAATAATATCATTTTGCCCCTGGTAAGACAATAATACCATTTTGGCCCAAGTAAGGCAATAATACCATTTTGCCCCAGGTAAGGCAATAATACCATTTTGCCCCAGGTAGGGTAATAATACCATTTTGTCCCTGGTAAGGCAATAATACCAGTTTGGCCTAAGTAAAGCAATAATACCATTTTAGCCCAAGTAAGGCAATAATACCATTTTGGCCCAGATAAGGCAATAATATCATTTTGTCCCTGGTAAGGCAATAATACCATTTTGGCCCAAGTAAGGCAATAATACCATCTTGGCCCAAGTAAGGCAATAATACCATTTTGCCCTAAATAATGCAATAATACCACTAGAATCCAGGGGATTACATAGAGTGAAAGTGAAAGAGAATTAGAAGACTGTGAATAGGCAGGATTAAGAAAAGCAACAAAAAAGGAACAGAATTCAAGAAATCAGAAGATGCTGACTGACGTTGCATTTAATTTTTTGAAGATTGTAGTTATCAGGGAAGCAGCAAATCAGAAGGGAAATCCACGGGTGGGAAATGCGAGATAATAACCTCTTAGAGTAGAAGTGGCGGTTGCATCTGGTTAGTTCAAAAGTAAAACGGTGATACCTAGTTGCCAATCTAGTCTTCTTCTACGTGACGTGTCTACTCAGGATATAGGCGATCATGGCTTTCCACAATTTCCTCTCCTTCGTAGATCTTAATAAATTTTATCTCATAAACTCTTCCACCATCCATTTACGCAAGCTCACTAATTATGTTATGCATTGTTTTCCTCTGTCCCTCATGTCTACTGTAGAAATACATTTCTGTTGTTTCAAGTCTCTTCATCTGTGAGAAGATTACCCAGCATTCACTGCCATATAGGATGACAGATATCATATAACAGTTCAGTACTCTTTTCTTTGTTTCTAATGAAGTTTTTCTGTTTCTTAATACTCTTTTTAGGTTTTGGAATGCATTTTTGATTATTCCAATGCAATTTCGGATCTTAGTGTTACACGTTCCGTCGTTTGTTAAAACACTTCACAGATATTTAAATTTTTGTACTTGTTTCATTTTAGTATCTCCATTTTGTAATTTGCATTTTGGGATTATCCTTTTGTTAACAACCATGCATTCTGTCTTCTTGCAGTTTATAATTAGCTCTTTCGTCTCGTTTTCCCTTACCAACTTCTACACGCTTAAATTCTTGTTAATGGGGAACCAGGAAAAATGTTCATCAGAGCAGTTGGCATTAAAATATTTCTAGAAAAGACAGAGGAAAGCCACGTCACATCGGTAAGAAAGTGACTGGTCAGGATCGCTTAACTTACAAACTTTTTTTTGAATTTTGTTAAGAATCTTGAGATTTAGAGCAGGATCACCAGATCAAATATTACCACAGTATTCAATGCAAGGAGGAATGGCAGATTTAAATCTGTAAAATGGATTCTAACGAGAAAAAAATTCTGGCACAGTGAACCAACTTTCTTTGCAGTCGACGTAGCTATTGAGTCGATATAGTCGCTCCTCTTCACGTCAGTGGAAAAGATGAAAGCGAAGAAGTCGTAGAATTGCTCTCCTAGAGTTTTGCATCAGTCATGCTATTTGTGATGTCAGACAGAAGAGGTTCTCAGCGGTAATTAAATGAAAGCAGTTTTTTGTTTTTGTTTTGGAGGTGTTAAAATTTACAAGTCTTTTCTTGCTTCAGTAAACCACTGATTGAAGATTATTTTCAAGAGCAGTTGCCAAGTTTACTTTGTCAGATCAACCGGATTTTCTACTAAGACAGTAGTAAACGGTAGTATCATCTGCATAAATACCTATTTGTAAACTGAGGTCATCAGGGAAATCATTGATTAAGATTAGAAACTATGTAAGTTCAAGGATAGAACCCTGGGCGAGCCACGTGATATTCTCAAAAGCATTTTTCATTGTTTCTTCTTTCTATATATGGAAGAAGCAATATCACAGAGTCGGATATACTCTACCGGGTCTTTCAAATGCAAATGCGTTATTATTATTATTATTATTATATGCTTTCCTAATCGGACCATTATGGTCATTTTGGTTCTTATACTTGTCGCGGCCGCCATTAGACTCTCCTTAGAAAAACGACCTTGACCTTCACAACCCCCGATCTCGCAGATTTAAGACAAGCAACATGCGAGAAACCGGACGACTAGTCCAATATGGTTGAGTCCAAACCGTACCCCGTGAGCATTGGATTAGGCAGCGCTTTTTCAAACATCGAACAACATTAGGATTAATTTAATAACTACGGTTTTCTACTCCTTCTAGCCAGGGAGTACTTGAATAAATCGCTTCACATATTGTTAGCCCCTTTTTTCATCTAAGTCCGAGCTGCTCGGCCTGGGGGCTCGCTGCCTTTGTGAGCTTCCGAGTCGGCATCTGTCGAACTCTCTGCATTAGCAGAGAGGAACCCGGACGAAGCTTTGCCGAAGGGCAAGGTTTCGTTCGGGGAGGTAGACAGGGCCTGAATCCGTCAAGGCGGGTTAAAAAAGGCTATATTTTTAGGATACCCACATTAAACCGGCCTTGTGCCACATTCTATCCTCGTGGGTGGATCGATAAATACTGAGCTGCTCGGTCTGGGGGTATGGATCAAAGTGTAGTACGCTACCTTTGTGAGTTTCCTGTGCTTTGTCGAGAGAATACTCTTCGGCGCGATCCCGTCTCCGCGGTTGATCCGCCCTGTGAAGTCGTGTCACTATTCTGACTCGACCCTGTTTAGGGACTTCGTCCTTGTCAAGTGCTACACTCCGGGGGCATGTTGCGGGGGCGACATCCTTATCGGCCCCGCAACATACTCACAGAAAAAAAATCAGCCGTTGTACACCATTTTCACCGCAACCATAGAACCCGATATGTTTTAAGCAACGCTTTAATACACTCATATGATTTTACTGAGAATCGCATACACTGGTTCAGCGGAAGAGACGGACAAGAGACATAAAGGTGAATAAGTGTAGAATTATCTTATTGGTTGGGTATCTGCCTACGAAATCAAACACTGGATTATGACGATGAGGGTATGACTAAGACTTCCACATGGCAATACCACACATACAGGATGAACACAGCTACGACACCAAAAAAGACAAACGAATTTCAAACGATGCTAGGTAAGACGAACAGAAGAAATGCTGGTTAATACGAGCAGA
Source organism: Acanthosepion pharaonis (assembly GCA_903632075.3). Taxonomy (NCBI): domain Eukaryota; kingdom Metazoa; phylum Mollusca; class Cephalopoda; order Sepiida; family Sepiidae; genus Acanthosepion; species Acanthosepion pharaonis. The sequence goes on along the minus strand of CAHIKZ030000994.1, from coordinate 633,116 downwards.
AGAATTCTTAGGTAACACGAACAGAAGAATTGCTGGGTAACACGAACAGAAGACCAGCCGTAACACACGTTGATTCCGTTATACGGTCAACACCGAAAACTCCCAGAAAATTCGCCTAGTTTTATGGGGCCTAAAACCTTAGCCATTGACTAGGAAAGGAATTATTTGCACAAGTAACATCGCTAAGCCCACTGTCCCACTCAGCTCAATACCACGCTCAGCTTATTGTCCCTTGAGGAAGCTGGACACATACTTTCTTCATAACCAGACGTCCCGGGGTTTGCATCCACTCGGTTCTTGCTACTTTTGTTTACTCTTTGAGCGGGTACCCTTATGGAATTAACACATTAATTCCATCTATATTTTACGCGCGCGCGAGTTTCCTCCCTTCCTTTCACACTCGTGCGTGAGTGCGCGCGGTTTTCACCCCTTTCTTCCTCTCACAGCTAGACATAGCAGTAACCGTCGCTAGCTCCTACTGATGAACTCAGACTAATAGATTTTGAATTTTTTCCCGCGCGTTTCGCGGCGTCTCAAAAAAAGCCAGCGTGTTCAACTAGTTGCTTCCTGATCTTCAACCTAACTAGACGGGCAACTCATTTATTCCGTGCCCTTAACCCATATGCGGGCCGGAATATCTTATTTCAACAATGGCGACCTCACACTTTTTACCAAGACTTCTTCTCGTCTTGACGTTACCCGCAGGTCAACTAGTTGCCTCCCGACTTTCGACCTAACCAGATGGGCAACTCATTTATTCCGTGCCCTTAACCCATATGCGGGCCGGAATATCTTATCTCAACAATGTCGACTTCACACACTACCAAGACTTCTTCTCGTCTTGAAGCTGCCCGCAGGTCAGACCTTCTCCGTTTTCGACCAGAAGACGTTAGAGACACACGACACGGTCGTGAGCAAAACTTCGTATTCAACTAATAATGGCTTATTTTTATCCCTCGTCAGTGAACCAGTAAATACAGACAGGGATATCCTACTGACGAACAACTTGCTATCGCAGGTCAGACCTTCTCCGTTTTCTGCTAGAAAATGTTCGAGACACACGACACAGTCGTCGGCAGAAACTTCGTATTCAACAGGTGACTTACACTTACCCCTCGTCAGTGAACCAATAAATACAGACAGGGATATTATTACCTTCGAACAAACATTTTTCGTCTCTCTCTGGGCTCGCCGTAAACAACTCTACAAGACCATGAAACTCGCTTCAAACATTCTTCGTTTCTCCTGGCTAGATGCCCACAGCATTCCGTTAAAATTCTCAACTGTTAATTCAAGACCTGATCGAACTCTGAGTCCCTACTTTGAACCTAAAACACAAAATCACATACACTCTCAAATCATTGGACTTTGAACCAGTACCTTAAAAATATGCATAACCTCACTTACAACGCCAAAAAAATCCACAGTGAGTACTCCTTTCTATCTGTGCGCACATCCTTTTTCCAGAACCTTAAAACTCTTTTTCCCGCCTTAGCCATCTCGCATTCCTATTTTGGCGCGGAACTTTTCATTAATCTCGTACCACGGGATAAGTTACTTGTTTCTATCTAATTAAAGTTACACATGTTTTATAAACAGACGTCTTTGTCATTTTATTCTGGCTATCTCTTTGATGTTCATTAATTTATGCACTTGTTGATTGACCCCTTTCCTCTCATTGTTCATTCACGCATTATTTTATTTTTATTTTTTTTTTCATTGATTGTAGACTCGGTAGTTTAGTGTGGTGTCTGGCACAAGGCCACTTCGTAATAAACCAGCACTTCACCCTACCGGGTCTGCAACACCCTTATCAGTAACGATTGGCTGCTCCGTCTATATTTCTTTTCTGCTACAATAAAACTGGTGATTATTAACTTATTAAGTAATATTATTACTAAACATGGAAACGCAATGAAAACGATATACCCTCTTTTATTGAATAAAGTGTTTGAATTTTCGAATTATCACGAATGTTACCAATTGTATGACAAATTCCTGAAGAAGGCTGGCCAAAATTTTTCGAGCATAACAACCCAAATCATCACGCTGGTCTGAATAATTTAGAGGAGTAATTAGGTTTGTTCATCACCCAGTTCACTTTTCTTCCCCATCTTTTGAGCAGGAGTGGGAGTTTGTTCCTTGTTTAAGATTGTGTTTCCGTTTTCTTCTCCTAAAGCCTTCTCATTTTCTTTCTTGTATCTTAGTGGTATTATCAACTTTCTTGGGGTGAAATGATAAAAAAGGCGAATATTGGTCATTAATATTTGATAAAAAAAGCATGAACGTTACCAAGTGTAAGACAAACTCCTGAAGAGATCTGGCGGGTAGAGCGGTCAAAATTTTCCGAGCATAAAACCCCAAATCATCACGCTGGTCTGAATAACAAAGCACGTGATAATGATAATTTCTCGTCACAGGAAGTTTGACAAAAATTATGCTAGTTTTAACTTGTGGTTGTACTCGGTGTTGCTCGCGAAATAATTTGGTTTAAATTTTTAAAAAAGTTACTTCATTTTATTTACATAGATTATTAAAATGAATAAGGGAAGTAACCAAACATTAATTAGTCACTAAAAGCTGATTTACTTCCCTTACCAGTATATTTTTACGGTGGAATAAATATTGAACTTCCGTCAGAGATGGCTTCTTTGACCTTATTTTTGACCTTTCATGACTTTCATGGTTGAACAAGATCAACCTTACATAGGATATGACATTTCCTGTTATGTTTTCTGTATGTTAAGTTTGATTGAAACCGCCCAATTATTTTTTTAGTCTATAACGGACACTTTATTTATTTTATTTGTATAGATTATAATGAATAATATTTGATAGATAGGGATGATCACTAAAATGGCTAGCATTATGTGAATATCAGTGCTAATAGTTGGGGAAGATTATTATCTCTATATTGAACAATAAATTCAAACTTTCGAAATCTTGCTATTTTCAAGACTCCCCGAATTGTTAACAGCATTTTAAAATTCCTTCATGTAACTTCTGTCTATCGATCCACTTAAATATTCACATTTCTTCCAGTCTTCACTCTCAGCACTATATTTTCAGCTAATAACACCGGTTGACAGCCAAAATGCCCCGAAAACAAATGAAATCAATCACAATTAATTCTAGGTCACCAAATATGGAAATCACGTTTAAAATAGTTGATAAGCTCTTATTTTCAATTTAAAGTTGATTATAACCTTTTCTCAATTTATCAACCTGGTTTGATGTTTTTTTATTTATAGTTTTTATAATATTCAAAGACGATATTAACATGGTCATTGGTACTATCGTAAAAGTGTAATCTAGTAGGGACATTATTATTACTAATAAATAAAAATAAAAATGTAAAATAATAATAATAATAATAACTAAAATAAAATTAAACAATTAACATTAAAAATTGTTTTAAATAAACTTAAACTGATAAAAGTTCTCCCATAATGCAACTTTCCTTGTCTGAAAACGGACTTCGCGCCAAAAACTCTAAATTCATTTTCTTTCGATACCAACCATTGAAAAATCAAGACGTCCATCTCTTCTCCTGGGGACATTGTTTGTTATAATACAAAGTGATGATTTTCCTTTTATTTATCACATGCAACCATAAAACACATGCTTAGTGGAGATAACTCACATGACTTGATAAGTTAATAATAACCATTTTTATTGTAGCAGAAAAGAAATGTAGAATGTCGACGGAGCAGCCAATCGTTACTGATAAAGGTACCCGCTCAACGAGTAGACAAAGGCGGGATATGACTGCCTTGCAAGAACCGAGTGGATGCAAAAACCTGGACGTCAGGTTATGACAAAAAGTAAGTGTCCAGCATCCTCATGAGATTACTGTCTCATGAGAAAGTTGGATACTTACTCATCCCGCTTAGCGGGATAATGAGCTGAGCAGGAGAGTGAGCTGAGTGTAACACTGAGCTTAGCAGTGTTACTTATGCAAATGATTAATTTGCTAGCCAAACTTTTAGGACTCATAAAAGTAGGCGCATTTTCTGAGAGTTTTCGGTGTTGACTGTATAACTGAATCGACGTGTGTTACGGGTGGTCTTCTGTTCGTGTTACCCAGCATTTCTTCTGTTCGTGTTACACAGCATTTCTTCAGTTTATGTAATAGGCATATCTTCTGTTCGTGTTACTCAGCATTTCTTCTGTTCGTGTTACCCAGCATTTATTCTATTCGTGTTAGTCAACATTTCTGCTGTTCATGTAATCGGCATTTCTTCTGTTCATGTTACTCAGCATTTTTTCTGTTCGTGTTACCCAGCATTTTTTCTGTTCATGTTACTCAGCATTTCTTCTGTTCGTGTTACTCAACATTTCTTCTGTTCGTTTTACCCACCCTTTCTTCTGTTCGTGTTACCCAGCATTTCTTCTGTTCGTGTTACCGAGCATTATTCTATTCATGTTACCCAGAATTTCTTCTGTTCGTGTTACTCAACATTTCTTCTGTTCGTTTTACCCAGTATTTCTTCTGTTCGTGTTACTCAGCATTTCTTCTGTTCATGTAATCGGCATTTCTTCTGTTCGTGTTACCCAGCATTTCTTCTGTTCGTGTTACTCAACATTTCTTCTGTTCGTGTTAACCAGCATTTTTTCTGTTAATGTAATCGGCATTTTTTCTGTTCGTGTTACTCAACATTTCTTCTGTTCATGTTACTAAGCATTTCTTCTGTCCGTGTTACCCAGCATTTCTTCTGTTCGTGTTACTCAACATTTCTTCTGTTCATGTTACCTAGAATTTGTTCTGTTCCTGTTACTCAGCATTTCTTCTGTTCGTGTTACCCAGCATTTCTTCTGTTCGTGTTACCAAGCATTTTTTCTGTTCGTGTTACTCAGCAATTTTCTGTTCGTGTTACTCAGCAATTTTCTGTTCGTGTTACCCAGAATTTCTTCTGTCCGTGTTACTCAAGATTCTTTCTGTTCGTGTTACTCAGCATTTCTTATGATCGTGTTACCCAGCATTTCTTCTGTTCGTGTTACCCAGGATTTCTTCTGTTCGTGTTACTCAACATTTCTTCTGTTCGTGTTAACCAGCAATTCTTCGGTTCGTGTTACACAGAATTTCTTCTGTTCGTGTTACTCAGCGTTTTTCTGTTCGTGTTACCCAGCATATCTTCTGTTTGTGTTACCTAGAATTTCTTCTGTTCGTGTTACTCAACATTTCTTCTGTTCGTGTTACTCAGCATTTCTTCTGTTCGTGTTACTCAACATTTCTTCTGTTCGTGTTACTCAACATTTCTTCTGTTCGTGTTACCCAGCATTTCTTCTGTTCGTTTTACCCAGCACTTCTTCTGTTCGTGTTAGTCAACATTTCTTCTGTTCGTGTTAGTCAACATTTCTTCTGTTCATGTTACCCAGCATTTCTTCTCTTCGTGTTACTCGGCATTTCTTCTGTTCGCGTTACTCAGCATTTCTTCTGTTCGTGTTACCGACTCTTTCTTCTGTTCTTGTTAACCAGCATTTCTTCTGTACGTGTTACTCAGAATTTCTTCTGTTCGTGTTACCCAGCATTTCTCGTAACTAAAATTCACACACACATCAGTACCCAAAATAAATAAAATTGTATGGTTTAATTTACATTTTAACATGCTTTTTTTTTGTGATTTCCTTCCATGTTTCTGCATTCCTGCTGGTATAATATGAGTGACCTCCACAATCTCGACGGTTGAAGAAGTCATGGTGCATTAAGAGATTTAATACAGAAAGTAAAAATGGGTATCAACCGTTTTGAAACCGGATGTTTGTAGTGACATCCAGTCGCCATATATAATTGACGTAATCACCGCAGATGAAAGCCAATCACTTAAAACGCGTCAATGCCAAATGTCAACAACTGTTGCTACGTAGCTATTGTTATTACCCATCATTTTTCAACATGTACTTTTGCACTGTATAAAAAATTACTTAGTCTCAGAACATTTGAATAAAGACATTTACCACAAAATAACATAACCTTTTTTTTTCTTTTTTGACTACACAAAATTGAATTTTAAGTAAAAATGGCGTTTCAACTCGCACACATCCCTCTCAGATGGTTAGTAGTTGTGTTATGACTTCTCTTATATTTTTGATTAAGTAAGTTTTGTTATATTTGTGGGGAAGTAAGCTCCGTTATATTTTAGGGGAATTAAGTTATTTTATATTTGTGATTAAGTAACTTCTCTCATATTTGTGGTGAAGTAACTTTTGCTTTACAGAAGTGCAATATAATTGTTCTGATTAAGAAAGCCTACCACCGACATTTTGGATGCAAAATCGACGACCAGGACAATGTGTGTTCTTCTCACAAATGGAGCAACACTTGAGTAAGGTCGAGGAAGAGGAAATATATGTCTTTTATCCTTGCCAATGTCTTGAAAAGAACCAAAACATCATAGCAGCAACTTGTTCTTCTGCATGGCTTCTCCAGTTGGGAAAGTTTTGTCAAATATATCAGCTATCAAGTATCCAAAGAAAACGCTTTGGGCCATATAATTGAAACATACGATCACTGAAGTTAAGCAATATCGAGCCGGGTCAGTAACTCAATAAGTAACCGCTTGGACAATACCAAGTTCTTTAAGCTTGTGGGGTGTAATAGATAATGGTTCTGAATTGGAATTCGGCGTGCCGAGTTCCAATTCCAGCCAGGTTCGTTATATTCACTGATGTGGAAATGCCCTTTGGAAAGGCATGAATCCATCTATTCTTAACTTAGTTGCCAAAGTCTGATAAGCCGTAGAAAACAAATTAATCAATCAATAAAAAAAATGGATAAAATTCCTTTGGCAAGAAGGATGTTCCCCTCAGAAAGCTCCTTCACTAGAACTGTTGCATTGTGGAACGGACTCCGGAGAAGATGCTTCCCTAGATCACTACAATGTTAACCTCTTCAATGAGAGGGTCAACCATTATATATCATACATATCTTCATAATATGCCACTGATGCTCTCTCTCTATACGCCCTGAAAAAAAACTGCATTTAGCAACCCTCTACCTTGAGTGACTCTTGGGCATTTTATTGGGTGAACAATAGTAAAAAAAATCTCCCGTTGCATCATTCTCAGTTGTGTCGAAAGAGGATGAAAGATTTAGTTTGGATTATCAGTATCACGTGACACAAATGTTGATTTAGTTTCCACTTCTGTACCGTGCCTCATAACTCAAGGTGTATTACGTGAACTTGTGGGGGATTTGGAGTTATCCAATAATAAAGTGGATCTGTTGGAATATAGACAACAAGAATTCGAAAATCCACTATTTAGTATTGTTGAAGTTATCGCTTACATTTTTTAACGAGATTTACAAATTCTACGTTTCGTTCAATTTCGCAAAGCAGTCGATGAAATTTGAATAAGCTGATTTGTTTGGAAAATCCCTACTTCTCGCTTTAATAATTTCTTTAATTTAATTTTATAGGACTACATGGTGAACAATATCTTTAAAGAAAATTGTTTTCTTTTTTAACAGTGAAGAATAAATTATTAAGATTTCTTACTCTTCAGCGTGCAACATACAACTGACCATGTGTAAATATTTATTTCTGGAGCTACATTCCAACATTTTGAAGCTTTTGACAGTGGCGTAGCTAGAGTAAATGTCACCCGGGGCGGTCCGCTCAAATGTCACCCCAATGACCCCGATTCACCCTATACTAAATGGTTAGCTGTAGCTAAATTTTCATACATGCTCTACCTCTACTTTACTCTACTGACCGGTCCGTTACTGTTTACATGTATGATCCAAGACAAAATCCAATACCACAAAATAATCAGTTCAAATCAAAAGATTTTTAAAATGCAACTGTTCACTTTCAGAACAACTAAATACTAAACACGGCAATACACAAAAGAATGACATTCGATACTATGGTCTTAGAATGAATATTTTCTTGTTTTCATTGTGGCAAACTGGTCAATGACATCGTCAAAATATGTCTTGTAAGCTCGTTTTCAATGGACAGCACAGCCAGATCCGACAGTCTTGACTTGCTCATGGTTGACGTAATTTTCTGTTGCTAATTTTCCGGTGTCCAATTTTCCGTTGCATCATTTTCTGGGTACCATTTAATTATCAATGATGTTTGAAAGTATTTTTCTTGACAAAAATGTTCTATTTAATTTTTAAGCATTTTAAGAACATTATAAATCAACTGTAAAGTTTATTTTTTTTGTTTTTCTTTATACAAGTAAAATAAATTTACATCGTATTTTGATGTTATTATGATTTTAGTTTTAGTGATAATTTAAAAACAATCATTACTACCAATAATGGAAAATTAAGAATCGTTTTTGGAATCGGAAAATAGGCACAATTCTCTCCGATACCCCCAAAATTTCCGATTTTTCCGATTCTCGATCCCGATTAATCGTCTCAACACTAGTAGATATATTCAAACAAAAGTATATCGCTCACTCAATGGTAAATTGTATCTCAGCGAATTGATACACAAGCAAGACTGAAATTGTTGCACTTTTGGCTTCGTATTTCGCTTTGTTGTTATTAATGATACAGAGTTAAAACACCATATCATCCAATAAAATGTTACAACAATGTCTCTTGTTAGTAACGAAGATTGTAGCAACTGAAACACATGAAAGCTGAAAACATTGCTATTTTTCCTACTCACAAATTTCCCGACAATTTATTGGAAAATTTCTGACGGTGGGGCAAAACTGGGGTGTCATAAATTATTCTGGGTCATATGCCCGCCAGCGAAACCCTGTGTCTCCACCACTGTTTTCAGACTATTTTTGGCACCTTAGCCTAGTTGAAAAATTTTGTTGGGGGTGACATTGTGTCACCCCCTCCTGTGCTGGCACCCGGGGCGGTCCGCCTCCCTTAGCTACGCCACTGGCTTTTGACCCTGTGATTTCTTTATAGTTTCCGCAAACGCAGGGTTAACTGGAATCTAGATTTTTGTATATATAAAAACTTAAAGAAAAGATATACAAAACAATATTATATTTTCATTAAATAACTATTTGTTATTTTAATCATTAAATTGTTTGTAAAATATTGGGAGTATTTTGTATGTGAAATAATAAAACTTTTAATTTTTCTAAAGAATTAACGAAAAATTATTGTACTATGCAACACACTCTAGTAAAAGAAACTTTATTTTGTACTTCTCAAAATTTGGTTTCAGTCAGTCAATATATAGCGATTTTAGAGTGCGTGGCGGACGGACTAACGGTTGTCCAAAATTTTTATATATAGATAGATAGCAGTGGCATCTCTTGTCAACTGATATTTGGGTTTGTACTTTCCGTTGTCGTAAAAAGAAATTTGAAATATTCTTCTTCATGGTAGGTGATGGCTTGCAACAATATGAACGGCCTGGAAAATGTTCGTAGATTTATCAAAGACAAGTCTTAAATCTGTTTTACTGTATTGTTTTGTCATTAGCTTATACCGTCCACACCAAGAAAAGATGAGAACTTTTCAGGTGCATATATTATGAGTGTCAGATCTGTGGTGGCTTGAATGTTGTCACTCTTTGGGTGAATCTGCAGCTTGTATACGCAAAGTAAATTTGTTTTTCTTTCTGTTTGAATGGAATTGTCGCGCAAGAGATCACCACTGATTCAAGGGAAACTGTCCACACTGACTGGCAATGGTTCTCGGAAAACGACAATTGGCATCCACCATTTATTGACTCAAAATAGCCAAAACAAAATTCAAGTATCTCACTACAAGATTAAATGAGGTTAAGATAAAGGAACGTGTTTTCATTGGCCCTCGGACTCGTGAAGTTTTTCATGGTGGGGAATTTGAGAATATCTTTAGATTAGCAGTAACAAAAATTATCTTGGAAGTAAAAAAGCAGACAGCTATAAAGAATGGGTAGAAAATGTCATCAGTACTTGGGATGTAACTGTTGTGGTAGGATCTACCTAATTTGCATAGTGGAGTATCGACCATATAAATATGGTTGGTATCGGGAAGACGAGGAGAGGAATCAAGAAATTCAATCCAGAGACTCTGCCCGACTGCGACTAACTCAACACATTCTCCAGGAACGGTCTTCCCAAGAATATACAAAAGACTATATGTAAATATTGTGTACACTTTCTTGTTTCAATACATTTTGTTCTAAGTACATTTTGTGTTGTATTATTATTCCATGCATTAGTCAAGTTTTAACAGTAACATATTACTCAAAATTCAATTTTTACAACTAATTGCCGAGCAACAAGGATATGCATGAATCTATGGAGAAATATTATGGAATCAAATAGTAATGGTAATATTAGCCGTTTCCTGATAAGGAAACATTCAGCCTTCATTGACTAAGCAGCCAGTACCGCAATCGGTTGGCATCTATAAAATCGTTCTTTTAAAATAATTTTCGGGTAAATAGGTTTCTCAATCTTATTAATTGTTATCGCTATTTTCAGTATTGATGGGAATTACCTTCTTATCATTTTGTTTAAAATCGTGCGGAAAGTCTGCATCTCGATTATGCTATTATATTCCCTCTGAGTTTCATAGGCTATCCCTTTTAGTTGTTGCTGCTCTTGAAAGTCATCAATAGGGTTTCTGTTATTCTGTACATTTCTTTGTCTCTGATTCTGTAGCACCAGTCCATGAGGTGTGAAGAATAATGATTCAAAATTTCACTCTCACAAAGGCATTTTTAACGGTTTAGATATTTCTAAACGAGTTCGCCATAACATCCATATGGAAGTCTCGATTCGATGATGTTTAAGACCCTGACTTGTCAATATTTACTAACCCCCGCCCCCCGAGGGTAGATGTGGCACAAGGCCGAGTTTAACGTGGGTCTTCCGAACCCGTAGGCTCGGCCAAAAAATTCCCGTAGAACCTGCATAAATGGGATCGAGTTGGTCAACCTCCCCGAACGATACTCTGCTCGTCCAGGTTCCTCTCTGCTCAGAGGCAGAGAGTTCGACCGTCTAGCCAAAATGTCCCTGACTAGTTTTAGTTTAATATTTTGGTTTTGTGAGTTAGGCAAAATTACCCCTAGAACAGCCTATTTTATGTTCAATTTCTTTACCTCCTATACTAAATTTATTATAACTGATCTCTACACAGAGATCTTTAAAGTGTATTTACTAATTATACATCCTTTATTTTTATGAAGAATTCAGTGTATGTGCAATCACTACTTTTATTACAATTCCCGATGATCGTTTCTGTTTTTGAACCGTTTATTTTAGAGGATGCTGGTTTTAGTCCAAGATCATTCTTGTTGCAAATATGTATAATTATATCATCTGTATATCCTTCGCCCATCTTAATACTCTGCACATAGACCTCGGGAGAGGAAGTATTAACGACGTTTTCTATTAATCTATTCATTTGGAATATGCTATGGGATGCTTAAATGATTAGTGCCCACGTCTTCACATCTTTGTCAGCATATGCGCAGAGCATAGTGTAGGACGAGATACTTTGATAGTGTATCAATGCTTGAAAACTTCTACTGGACATTGACAAGAGAAGCAGCAAGAAGGAAGTCAAAATGCGTAGAGTAGGCACTGGCTAAGGTCCGTAGCAGTAATGTAATTTATTTTCTCTTCACAGTAAAATACTTGATCGAATATTGCTTTTTTAAAAAAATGTTTTTCTATTGCTTCAGAACATAACCTTAGTAAATGCATGGTTTTCAATCGATTGTTTTAAATATCAATTTGGCGATGGGGTGAATTTTCACACTGACATCTACTCACCTGATGTTAAAAAATTGATGAAAAAATACAAATAAGTATTAGGCAAATAATGAAAAACGTGAAGGCCTCCCTTTAAGATATTCAACTGGTATTTAGCAAAACAAAACATCGTTTTACAATTCATGGTCGAAAATCTTCTATATTTGTATTACCAAAATCCGTAAAATGTGAATATGTATATATTTTAGGAATAATGACGAACAACAATTTTAATTGTCATATTTGAATTCAGCACGTCAAAACGCATTATAAATAGTACACTTATGGTAGGGAATTCTGGTCACAGATGAAAAAGAGACATAAGGCAACAGAAATGTTGTTCTACAGGAGGGTGCTGAGAATATCATAGGCTGAACATTTAAACAATTATGAAATTTTAGAAATAATAAAAACTAAAAGAACACTTATACTTAGCAAAAAGAACAGCTCGATATTCAAATAACAAAATGATGACACCAAAATAAAGAACAAAAATTTAAATATTATGAGAAGCATTTTAAAAGTGGATGAAATCTGAAAGTCCATTGGGATACCAAAGATGCTTTCCAAAGGCTATGCAAAATACTAAGAGGCAGAAAAATTTAATTAGAAACACAAAAAATAGTACTGAACTGTGAAGTAATATCAATCCTCCTATATGGAAGTGAATTCTGGACTATTTCCTCATAGAGGAAAACTTGAAGCAACAGAAAGTTGATTCTACAGAGGATGCTGAGAATAGCCTGCGCCGAATATGTTAGCAATGACGAAGTTTTAGAGAAAATGAAAACAAAAGAATACTTATACTTGACACCAGAAAGAGTTGAAATTTCACGAGCATTTAATGAGGAAAGAAGACTTAGAAAGTTTGACATTCACAAGATATATTGAAGGGTAAGAGGAACAGAAGAAATTAATGCACAACCTATTTAGCGAGTATATGTAAATTATTGGTAGAACAGGGATTAGGAGAGATAAGAAAAAGATAATGGTAATCCTAAGAGCTACAAAGGATAAGAAATTGTGGAGAGCCATGATCGCCAAAGTCCTAAAGAGACATTGCAAGAAGAAGAAGAAAAAGAAGAAGTAAGAGAAGAAGAAGAAGAAGAAGAAGAAGAAGAAGAAGAAGAAGAAGAACAACAACAACAACAACAACAACATCAAGGACGGTAACAACCTCAAAAGCAAAGAAATACTGAACATTTTTCATCCACTGTTATTCATATTCTTGTAGGGAAGGCGAGTGGGGGTGCAAAAACAGAAAGGAATTCCCGAAATTTTATGAAATGCGAAATTTCCTTTGACAAATGAAAACCTTGAGAATGACCGGAACTGAGAAGAAGACGGAAAAGAATTCGCGAGCCTATGTGAAATTGTTTTCGACCAGTGAAAAGCTTCTCTTTACAGAGAATGACTGGTGAGCTGAGAAGAAGACGGAAAAAAATTCGCGAGCCTATGTGAAATTGTTTTGGACCAATGAAAATCTTGTATCACAGAAATTAGCCGTTGAGCCAAGAAGAAGAAAGAAAAGAAAATCGCGAGCCTATGTGAAATTCCTTTTAATATACAAATATGCGTACAGATACAAATTTTTAATTTATTGTATTTCCAACTAATGAAATAAACATACTTTTCATATAATTAACTGTACACAGATGCATAATATCTAAATATGCATAGAACATAGAAAAATTGATTTAATAAAAATAAATCCAATTTATCCATTTTAATGAGTGAAAAAAGTATTCGTACAATGCAAGTTTAACATTTTAAAACTTTTAAATTGCTTTAATACTCTGGATTATTCAAGTGGAGTATTCTAAAATATTCCAATAATGTTGTCAGTAGTTATTTTTAGACTAAACAATACAAAGCGAATATTCTGTAATTGATATTCGTGCAAGAAGGTTATCATCATGGCAAGAGGTAATGAATTGACAAATTCGCAAAAAGAACTGATTGTTAAGTTCTGGAAAGAAGGTAAAAATTGCAGGAAAATTTCAGACAACCGGAATATTCCATTTACTACCATTAGTTCATTCATTGCAAGGTATGAAAAACTCAAAACTTGAAAAACAAAGAAGAACTGATGCTCTACGGAAGATTTCTACAATATATTTGAGGAAATTAATGCATCAAGTTAAACAAAATCCAGTGGTTACTCGTCAAGAGTAGCAGGATGATTTGCTTTCACCAGGAATCTGTGTCATTAAACGGACAATAAGTAATGAAATTGAAAGAAACAATCTAAAGTCACGCTCTCCTCAGAAAATTCCATTGTTACTGACAAGATACAGAGATGTCATTTGAAATTTGTACGTGAAGATGATAAGGAAAAATCGTATTGGGAAAGAGTATTATGGACAGACGAAACCAAAATTGAGTTGTTTGGACGTAATTCTAGAAATCATGTATGGAGAAAAGATGGCGATCCTTCAAACAAATAAACACAGTTCCAACAGTGAAATTTGATGGTAGCAACATCATGATTTTTCTGCAAAAGGTACTGGCAACATATCTGCAATAGATGGTAGAATAAATGCCGCAGCATATCAAAATATTTTGGAAGCAAATTTAATGATTTCGGTTGAAAATCTTGAACTTCCTCCTGATTGGATCTTCCAACAAGATAATGATCCTAAACACACTGCAAAATCTACAAAGAAATGGCTTTCTGAAAATAATGTAAATATCCTGAAATGGCCAAGTCAGTCCCCAGATTTAAACCCAATCGAGAATCTGTGGCGTTATTTGAAAAGTCAAATCCAATCAAGAGCTCCAACAAACATCCCGGATCTGATGACTATATGCAAAGAAGAATGGAACAAAATACCAACTAAAATTTGCAAATCATTAATTGAGAACTATAAGAGGTTGGTTGCTGTAGAAGTGAATAAAGGCTTTTCTACAAAGTATTAAATGAAGATTATGTATTCTTTTTTGCGTTGTACGAATACTTTTTCACCCATTAAAATGGATAAATGGAATTTATTTCAATTAAATCAATTGTTTTCTATGCATATTTAGTTATTATGCATCTCTATACAGTTAATTATATTAAAAGTATGTTTGTTCATTAGTTGGAAATACAATAAATTAAAAATTTGTATCTGTACGAATATTTGTTTCCCCACACTGTAAAATGAGGAGAAAAATTAAAGTAATAAGAGAAGACTGCTCGAGGCAATGTAAAAGGTTTCGTTTCTGTTCACCGCGTCTGGTGTTGAAGTTTTCGCCAGTGTAAAATTACTCCCTAATTATATTATCAGTATTAAGCAAGCACATGGCACTTCAAAGAATTTTCTCTCAGCAATCCAAGAATGCTAAGTATTTCAAACTATCTCTGTTCGTCTACTTTGAACGTATGCAACCGTATATCCCTTCTGTGAGCAACAAACTTTGTTATCTTCGTTTTAAATATTTCTTAATATTATTTTGGTGTCAGATCATTTAATCTGTTGTATGAAAATGTCCTCTTCATGACAATTCGTTAAAACTACGGACTAGTTTATTTTCCTGAAACGAGCTACTGACACAACTTCTTAAATAAATTCCTTACTTTTTTTTTTGTTAAAAATTACCTGTGTGTTTCCTCGTCATTGCCATCCTTCATTAATCTTCTTGGCGAGAGTAAACCAACAGTTCGTTCTAACGTTGAAGCCCCCACGCCACTACATAATTCGTTCTTAATTTTTATCAACGACCTTCCTGGGTCAGTGTCTACATTAATGTTCTGGTAGGATCCACCTAATTTACATAGTGGAGTACCGACCATATAAATATGGTTGGTACCGGGGGAGGAATCAAGAGATTCAATCCAGAGACTCTGTCCGACTGCGACTAAGTTAACACATTCTCCAGGAACGGTCTTCCCAAGAATATACAAAAGACTATATATAAATATTGTGTACACTTTCTTGTTTCAATACATTTTGTTCTAAGTACATTTTGTGTTGTATTATTATTCCATGCATTAGTCAAGTTTCAACAATTAATAACTTAAGTATTTCCTCCTATCTAAATGGTATGTCTGATAAATTGGAGAAACTTAGATTTGATAGCTGATCTCAAAAAAGATGTTCAATTTGTTTCTAATTGGGACATAAAATCGTTTGTTAATCTTTTACATCTCCAAAACTAAACTCCTGTAATCAACTTAGGGAACCTTTTCGCCTTTCATCCGTATGGCTGATGCTAACATCCAATATAGTAACACATTACATCTTATCGATCTAACATTTTCCTCTGATATGAATTGAAACGATTACATCGTGTTAATTGTTAGGCTTATTGCTAGGTCAATTGGTTCACTTGTACGAAGCAGTTTGCCTTGCCAGAATCTTTTATCTTTTTAAGTCCAGGCTTTATTTGTCTGTTGAATATTGCTTCCACATTACGTTCTGTTATGAATCTAGATATTCTTGATAAAATCCGAAGAAAAATCTGCTATTTTATCGATCCTGAGTTGGTATCTCAGCTTCAATCACTTTCATGTCACCATAACGTTATTATAAATATTTCCATGGCATTTCATCTGATGAGCTTTAATCTTTGGTACTTCAACGTCACTAAATTTAAGCATAGTACTAGATTTGCAGCCAGGTTTCATCATTTTACTCTTGATATTGGTAGATGCAACCATATGTTCTTTTCTAATAGTCTATTCTATTTTCAACTGTGGAACTCTTTTCCGGCTTCTAGCTTTTCTGTCAACTACGATCTTCAGAAATTTAAACACAACGTCAGTCGCTATCTCCTGTCTCTTTAAACGCTATTCTTTTATTGTCCTTTCTCCTCACTAATGTTTTCTCATTCTCTTTCACCCTCAGTAACCCCTTCCGACTTAACAGAAACTGCTCGCCAGTGTCCATTTCAAGAGGCTCCTAAAATCTAGATGCTTACACCAGGTCTTGTTAGCTTACTAAATGCCAAATATTGTATCTCATAATGTAGTGGTTACCAGTGTGGAAAATATAATCGGTATACTAATCTATAGACTCATGTATAATATCTCAATTAATCTTTGGACTCAAGTATAAACCTGGCTAATTTAATTTAGTTTAATTATTGACTCAAGTATAACTGTGACCAATGTTAGTCTCAGGTATGAACCTAAATAAAATTTATTAATGCAATCATGTAAAAGAACGACATATATTTATAGACTCCAGTAAAAACCCGATCAATGTTTATTTGTAGACTCAAATATAAAGATGTCCAACCTATAGACTCATGTATAAATTTTACTAATGTTTATATACAAACTCAAGTATAAACCTGAATAATATTTAACGAAAGACTCAAGTATAAACTTGACCAATAGTTACTTATAGGCTCACGTATAAACCTGACCAATATTTACCTATTGACTCAGTTATAAACCTGGCCATTATTTAACTATTACGGTAACTATTGCTATATTTATCTGTTAACTCTGGTATAAACCTGACAATCGCTTTCCTATAGACTGAAGCATAAACCCAACATATAGTCTCAGGTATATACCAGATATATAGTCTCAAGTGTATAGCCAATGTTATCTGTCATATATAAATCTGACAAATATCTATGCTCTGAAGTATAAACACAAGCCATATTTACCACTAGACTCAAGTATAAAACTAATCATTATGTATCAGTAGACTCAAGTACTTGCTTGACCAATGTTTATCTATAGACTCAAGTATAAACCCAAGTGTACTAAACAGATTTCATCATTAAATAACTGTTACGGGACCTTACACATAATAACATAACGGACTATTCCATACGTAATAAATACTGCGCCTCAAGAGGAAGTAGGGAGTCCAGCCCGAAGTCGGACGACCGGCTGACCGGCTGACCGGCTGGTCGGTTGAACTCTCTGCCTTCGAGCGGGGAGGAACCCGAACGAGGCTACGCCGAAGAGCGGGGTCTTTTTCGGGGAGGTAAACCGACCCTGAACCCGTTTATACGGGTTGAAAGGGGCATATTTTTGGCCGAGCCCACGGGCTCGGAGGTCCCACGTTAAACCGGCCTTGTGCCACATGATGCCCTCGTGAGTGGGGGGTGACCAAATACCGTTCAGTTTGAAGTCTGGAGTGAAGTCCGTCAGAAGTCTGTCAGTCAGTCAGAGCGAGCGAGTCAGAGGCAGTCCGAAACAGAGTCGCGTTCAGACAATTACTACAAGACATTGGAATAGTGATACTGGTCGAGACTACATTGTTCTCCCTACTAAACCTGATTGTTCGTACTAACACTTTCTACTTCTCTGTATATATTCCTGTTTGTAATATATCTGTGTTATTCCATATCCGTGTTCGAGTTCTTCTTTATTGGTTCTACCTTGGACTATCACCGTTGTTTTGTACAAGGAACCGGGCCATAACAATAACCCAGCAATGTTGATCTGACATAAAATCCATCAACCCAACTTAATTCACACACACTTGTAAATTTTGATTTAATATAATTCAGGCATATGATCGGATATATATTTTCAAAGATTTTTTTTTCTTGGATTCAAGGTTATTAACGAATTAATAAGCAAAACATCAGTAAAGTGTAAACATCGCCTTAATCTGTTTCACTTGAATGAATTACTAGATACAAGTTAATTCAAGCGTCAATGTCACGTCAGTTACTTTCGCAAGCATTTTCTTGTCAGAAATAAGATTAGAAGTATTAAGTGTGTGTAAACGTTCACTCTTTTTTGAGAACTTATAGATTGAATATATTATTGGAAAAGGATTTTTTAAATCGAAGAACCACTGGAAACTTTATCCGTACCTAATAGTTTAAAATTTTACATCTGGTGCAAAAGTTCCCAGCAACCTTTTTTTTTCATAAACCCGATTTGAATTGAATATTGATTTTTAACGAATAAAGAAATAAATAAAATAAAACTAATGGAAATGTTTGCATGCGCCAAATATGATTGATTGTGTTATTTTTTTTTTTGGATTATCAACCATTTGCAGGTTATTTAAAGCCAGAAAACATTTTTAGATTACGAGATTTTTTTATAATAACGATTTAATGTTACAAGTTTTACTAATTAACTCATAGCTGGTTATTTAAAGCCAGAAAACATTTTTAGATTGTGAGATTTTTTATTATAACGATTTAGTGATACAAGTTTTACTAATTAACTCATAGCTGGTTATTTAAAGCCAGAAAACATTTTTAGATTGCGAGATTTTTTTATAATAACGACTTAGTAATACAAGTCTTACTATTTAACCCATAGCTGGAGGGAGAAGAGATAGATTCAAACGTTTTCCAAGGGTATAAGTGGATAAAACGAAACCAACTGGAATTTGAACGCGGCTCTTCCAATTCTGGGCCATTATCCATTACACTACCCGCACACCCAAGCTTACAGCCGCTGGAATTCTCAAGCAACTACCCATAGCTCGTGGAGGGAAGTGATGGATTTATACCTTTCCCAAAGGTACAGTGTAACCCGGACATAAGAGGCCCGGATATAAGAGAAACCCGGATATAAGAGAGATTTTCTCTGGTCCCAAATTAGAGCCTGTGTTAATGTATATATAATAGACCAAACCCTGATATAAGAGAAACCCGGATATAAGAGACTTCTTCTCCGGTCCCGACAACTTATATCCGGGTTACACTGTATTTTCATGTAAGCGAATATGATGAATCCAACGTCAACTGGAACTTGGCTCTTGAATTAACAATTCCGACCATGATCCATTACACCACCGACCATCCAAGCTTACAGAAAGCTGGTATGCGCAAGCAGTCACCCATCTAGTTACAGACCAGGTTCAGCATTGCTTAACTTTGGTGATTGTATGCGAATTGATGTATTAAGGCGATGTGGCCGTAAACACATGCCAGATATTTTGGAAAGGGAATATCTTCTGTAACACGCTATACATTTATTTTAAAAGAATCAGCCGTAAATATTAAGAAAGCAGAAAATTTGTTATTTATCTATGTCTAATACAATAATTTCTTGGCTTTATGGGTGAACAGAGATTTATGAAAATATTTTTCATACGAGGCAGACACATGGGTGGCTGGTGAGACGTGTACAGGATAACAGGAGAGTGACCCATGGTACAATTATTAGTAAATTTGTTCTCTTGATCAATTCAGAAATTTAGTGAGTTGAACTCCATGATGGCGAAAAATATTGACTTGCTGACTAATTCAAAGGATTAGTAACTTGTATCCACACTAGGTGCCCAAATCACATGGTGTTCTCAAAGACTTAAGGAATATATTTTCAATTGTTGGAACTGCTATGTAAGCTTGACATATTTGGCAAGGATATTAGAATAATTCAGAACTTATAGCAGTAACAAACAACCATCATACAAATAGCAAATGAATTCAATAAATATACAAAAATAGAAAGCGATGTAAGACAAGGGTGTCTCTTCTTACTAGAGTTATTCACCCTATATAATAAGGCAACAATTTTTATCAGTGCTCATATTGCAATTTTTGCTGTTATCATTTCATTTTTTACCAGAGCTGATATTGCAATTTTCGTTAATATTATTGCTTTTCTCTGGCACTCCTTATTATTGTTTCCCATATTGTATTCATTTCTATCCTTGTCGGCTCAGGATATTTTTGTGGCCTAGCATATGTGCTGATTTCTTCAGTTTACGAATTTTCTATTGGTGTTCCTTGTCTATGATTCAACCTGATCCCACAGAGGGCGGTGATCTCCCTTTTCTCTCCATATGTGGTCAGCCACGCTTGATTTTTCCACTTCCTCTCGTGTTACAGCTTTTTTTTGTCTTGGAGCCTTAACTTAAGGGGGCGGCCTGTCTCCCCATTATATTTATTTCCGACAAAAAATAAGAAATGGGGGAAAAAAGAACAGGAAAATAATACATGCAAGTCAAAACTAGGCAAAAGTTCACAAAGTAAGAATGGTCTTCTCATGTAAAAGGGATACAGTCAAGTGGTTTTAGTGTTCTAACTTCAAGACATAGAATATGTGGATGAGACCGAGAGTGGCTCATATTTAATGGCTAGGAAGAACTCCCAGCATTTGTTTATAGATTTGGAATGGAGGTGGGGTTAGCAGTCATTGTTCTCGGACTGGGAGCAACATAACCTGTATAAGAAAAGGGAAACTACAAATTCAAACCCAGCCTGAAGAGGGATTAGAACTGGTAGATTATTTTGCCGTAGCCACACTCATTTTGCCTTGGTTGCAGTACATGTGGTGTACAAATGATCCTAATAGGATAGACGACTAGTGATCATGATAATGATTAAAAGTGGGAGATATGCTCATAAAAGTGTGTGTGGTTCCAAGAGGACTTCCTTGAAGGGGAGGAAGGCACCATTACCATCATCATCATCATCATTCCCTTGAATTTTGTAATCGTAGGGGGGCGGGGGGTCCGAATGCAGAAGTCACACTAAATCTCCTACACAATAGTCTATCAATGGCAGTCATCAGCAATTCCGGTATAGTCATGGCTGTCCATTATTTGACATTGTCCAAACAGTTTTTACGTTGGCGTCCTCTCTTACGTCCACCTTCTGCGGCGCCTTACATGATGGTCTTGCACAGGCTGTCATGCCTTGTAATGTGTCCAAACCACGCCATTTGTCTTCAGTTTCACAGTGGCGAGAAGAGGTTCCTGGTGACCCTCAACCCTTTTCCGCACAAACTCATTAGTAGGCTAAATTCAGTTTTAAAAATATTACATGACTATTTACACTATTTACATTGTTCGGACTGTTGTCCACATCTTTGTTGAAATATTCACGATGTTTCAGCCGTTGTACGCTCCGGCGTTCTTCAGGTAGACAGATATTAAGTGGCTTTTTTCATGAGAAGTACCATAACATGTATTACTCAAAGTGTTTAACATAATGAGAAAACTAAACATACTTTAACAAAAAACTTCTCAGAATAGTAGCAAGAACATTCAAAGCCTCAAGCGCAATTTGAACTTAGATTACCAATTCTGTTTCTATTCCAAGCTATCATCATTATGCTACCTAACACCTTAAAGATATCTATATAACATTTTACAGGCAGGTAAAAAATTAGGTTTTAAGGCAACAAGTAGGTTCAGATGAGCCCCAGGCAACAAAAGCCAAGATTAAAGTGTTGGTTCATGAATTTCGTGACATAGGGATTCTGAGTTCACTTCCTTAGAACAGAGCAAGCAATTAATGAACAGTACTAAAAAGATATCCTTTGACATGGACGGCAGAATGAAAATAAAATATTTCTACAGATTAGAGAGTTTTGCTTCAAATTCCCTGAAAGATAAAAAGATTGATAGACAGCTGAAGAACATTGCGATTATAACAACAGAAATGTAGGTAATTGTTTGAATTTAACATAAATAATTTTAGCTCCACATACCAGAAATTAAGACTTTATATAACAATGGGGAAGCTAATGCTGTTGATTTGGATATCGCAAAAGTATTTATCAGAGTTTGGCATGCTGGTCTTCTTCACAAGTTGGAAGGTTATGGTATTTCCGGACACATTTTTGAACTGATTCGGTATTCTTATAAAATCGTGAAATGAAGGTTATCTTGAATGACTGCTCTTCTAGATCTTTTTACATTAATGCAATTTTTTCCCCAGGGCTCTATAAATGCAATTGTTCCCTATGACCTTCCTGATGTCATCAATTCTCAATTCAGTATCTATGCTGATGACGCAAATATTTACTCCTGTATTGATCAGTTCGACGAGGTCAAATCGGCAGCTGTTCATAAAATAACATATAATCAATTGTTAACTTGGGCAAGGAATGTCTTGTTAAATTTAACGTCTCTAAAATGAAATTTCTCTCTGTTAATCATCTGAGAGAAACATTTTTACCTTCCATCAGCACGGCTGATGCTAACCTCTAGTAGAGTAACCCATTTTGCCTTTTTGTACTAACGTTTTCCACTGACATCAAATGGAATGATTATATTGAATTCATTGCTAGGTTTGCAGCTATTAAAATTGGTTCACTGTGTCATGCTAAACAATTTTCTCTCCTGAATCTAGCTTACATATTTATAAGTCTACCATTCGTTCTTCCTTTAAATATAGTTGACTTATTTGGTCAGGCACTCCTTCTGTATAGTTAGATATTCTTGATAAAATCCGAAGAAGAATCTGCAATGTTATTGGTCCTGACCTAGCATCTCAAATTCAGTTACTTTTCGATTTCATTAATGTAGCTTCCCCGTACTTTTTCTATGAATACTTTCATGTTAATTGTTCTGATGAACTTTTCTCTATGGTACCTAGACTTTATGAATTTAAGTGAAGTACTAGATTGACTGCAAGGTTTCATCATTTTACAGTTGAAATGGCTAGATATAACCATAAATTTTATTCTTACACTTTCTTCTTTCACCTGTGGAACTCTCTTCCAGCTTCTTGCTTTCTAGTCAACTTTGATTTCCAAAAATTCAAATGTAATATCAATCATTATTTTCTGTTTTCTTAATTCTTTTTTCTTTTATTGTCCTCTCTCCTTAATAGTATATTTTCTTATATTCTCTAACATTCAGTAACCCTTAGCATCTTAGTGGCTTTATCTCCTTCTTTATGAATTTAGGTGCAGTACTAGATTGGCAGTAAGGTTTCATCATTTTACAGTTGAATTGGATAGATGTAACCATAATTTCTATTCTAACAGTTTCTTCTGTTGCATTTCTTGCTTTTGGAACTGTCTTCTGACTTCTCGCTTTCCAGTCAACTTTTATCTATTTAAATGCAATGTCAATCGTCTTCGGTCTTTTTAATTCTTGTCTTTTTGTTGTTCTCCCTCCAGTGCTTTTTGTCATATTCTCTCACACTCACCTCTTGCATCTTAGTAGTTTTATTGCCTTGCTTGGAGTGAAACGATTAAACGAAAAAAAAAAACATTTTTATTCTTCAACATTTTGGTTGAAAACAAAAAATATTAGGTTGATGTTTTGTTCTTTATAGTTTATTTTAATACTTACTATTTATTAATAGTCATGATGAATCGTTCAAAAACGTATTTCCCTATATTGTTTACAATCTCCAGCCAATGATCCACTAAGTGTTCAATGACTCGACGATAGAAATCACTAGGTTTTGTGTCTGAAGAGTCTGTCTATATTTCTGAGATGAGGTATTATGTACAGTATTTACATTAGTCGGACTATTGTCCTCATCTTTGTCGCCATATTTGTCACAACGTTTCGGCCGTTGTACGCTCCGGCCTTCTTCAGGTGGTTGGAATTTCGAACTGAACCCTTTATTTCGATCACTGGGGTAGACTGCTCTAGTTCCACGTGCCATGTTTGATGGATGTCAGTTATCAGTTATCTCCTGCTAATTTTCCCTGTGAAAGTTCTCCACTGCCTTAACCAGGCATTGAACTCACCTTCTTTGGGTCTGTCACTGGATCTAACCAACGCCTTTATCCACTGTGCCATGTGTCCTTGAGGACATCTGGGTATGAACTTCTGAGTATTATAAACCTAATGTTTTCAGCATCATTTTTACCAGTGCTCATATTGCAATTTTTGCTGTTATCATGTCTCTGAAATTCATCAAGCTACATTTTAAGCTCCACACCATTGTTGAATGAAACACCCCTCAAATGTTCAGAAAGCAGCCGAAAAAATGTGGTAGCCTGAAGGGTCCAAATCAAGAGAATATGGTGGCGTTAGTCACGTTATGTGGGGGGGGGGCAAGCATTGTCACGTTGAATAATCACACTATATCGCTGGTCAGGTCTTTCAGCAGAATTCCCTCTTTGATCCTGTTCATATATTCGACATACAGCTTAACATTCCTATCTGGTTCTTTCGTAACATTATATATCATTCTGTCTGTAATGAAGTCATCTCCGCACACAGCACAAATAATTCGAGCAGCATTGTGACGTTGATTAAAAGCAAAGAGAATATGTCATTCATGTCTACTTGGCATCCCATCTCAAGGGGGTGTCTATTCTGAAATAAAATGTCAATAACGTTAGACAACAGTTTCACAAGATGACCAGAGTTACTAAGAAGCAAAAAATGCCACGAAAGATTATTCTTTGATATCATTCGCAAAACATCAGAAAACAAAACGAATGAATGTGACAACCTAATGTTTTACATTTTATTCCATTATCATATGCCTTCTTTTTTTAAAAAAAAGGATCATAATTTCATCTTTAATCTTAATAAAAAATGAATGTTATAACCTCCTTTAGGTCCATTAGAATCTTGTATCAATTATAGTTTAAACATGCTGTCAAAAACGATTACATATTTTCTTAAGTCCATAACAAAATAATACATTAGGTTTTGATATATGAGACTTGAAATATATATTTTCCAATTATTATATTAATATGTAGTAATGCTAGTGGGGATCAAGTGATTCAATTTATTACTTAATAACAACAGAAAATCAATTCCCGACTTTATACCCATTCAGTCAGTTATGCGCCAGGCGTGATACACGCTTCGGCGATCATGTATCTTTCGATACATGACTGACAAGGCACAATTTTTTCCTCAGTAGGTTGCCATTTCTTTCTGCAGTAGACCAGTGGCCATCCAAGGCTACAGAATCCGGTTTGTCCTGTTATTTATCCATAGCTGGGGAAGAAGAGGATTCATACCTTTCCCAGGGGTATTACCTTTAGAATATTATATAAAGTTTATACATGCTATAACTAATGACATATTTTGTTAAATCCTTACTATTATTCGAAGCTATAGCATGTCAGTTATTAAATATATTTTCCAATTATTATACAAATATATAGTAATTCTGGGAAAAATTATTTTGTTACGTTGTTTGAGAAATAATATCCAGTTTTTGTTCCCGAATTAATGTTTCTATTTTCACTGTTAAACGTTCCTATTTTCACTGATTTAAACACTGTTTAAGTAAACAGTGTTTAAATCAGTGAAAATAAGAACATTTAACATTTATACATTTCTGTCATCGATTTACAAGGTTACTTATGCCTTTATCATAATGCATACAGGTTTGGACGCCAAGAAATCTTTGAATGCAGTTTCGGCATCTTCTTGGCAAAATAGTGTCATTTGGTTTAAAAGATTGTCATGATGTGTCTATATTTCTCAGATGAGGTATTTAATTATTTGTACTATTTATATTGTTCAGACTATTGTCCTCATCTTTGTTGCCATATTCACAACGTTTCGGCCTTTGTACGCCCCGGTCTTTTTCAGGTGTTTGGAATTTCGAACTAAAGCCATTGTTTTGTCCACCGTGGTAGATTGTTCTAGTATCAAGTGCCATGTCTAACTCAGTGGACGAAATAGTGTTCCGTTGGAAATTTCAGTCACCTGTTAAAGACCGGAGCGTACAACGGCCGAAACGTTGTGAATATAGCAACAAAGATGAGGACAACGGTCCGAACAATGCAAATAGTGTAAATAGATTGTCAAGATGTTTGAAAAAGTGGTAGCCTGTGGACGATATGTCAGGGCAATATGGTCTATGTGGCAAAGTCTGATATTCCAAGTTGGTAGCTTCTGCAGTGTCTTCCTGGCAACATTTAATCAGTATACTGGTCCTCATTGTTTAACCAAATGCCGGTCACATTCTGCTTAACTAAATGTGCATTGCATCCAGTTGCTAGCCGTAAACTTCGGAACTGATGGACTGGTTAGATTCCAGAAAGCCATTATAGATAACTACCAGACAGTCGCCATGATATTGTCGTACACATTCGCATAATAAATTTGAATGCTGGGAAGTCTTCATGCAATCAAATACATTAGTTCATTGTTTCTTTTCAATTTGATAATTTTTATTCTGGTTTTAAATCAACAGTTAAATTTTTAAAGTGATCTTCTATTCATTTTTTTATTGGATATTGCTGCCATATCTGCCCTGGCGTCCCGTCTGTATATCGCGAAATTCTCAAAAAAAATCCGAAGAAGAGTCTGTAATGTTATTGTTCTTGATCTGGCATTTCCCAGTCTCTTTTCTATAAATATTTTCCTGATTGTTCTGTCCTTCTTGGTATTTCGAGTACATCAATTTAAGCCTATTGATCTTTTTACTATATATAACCGTAAGTTCTATTCTCATAGTGTCTTTTCTAGCACTTTTTGCCTGTGGAAATCTTCTCTGTTTTTTTTTGTTTTGTTTTTTTGTTTTGTTTTTGTTTTTTTGCTTCCTTGCCACCTACACTCTTCAAAAAATTTCGATGAAACATCAATCGCCATCTTTTGTCATCCTGAGACCTGTTCTGTTGTCGTTTCTCCTCATTAAAATCTCATTTGCTTCCACTCCCAGTAACCCCTGTCTTAGTGGATTTATCGCCTTACTTTACTTTTTAGGTGAATTAATTTTATGTGTAGAGCCCAAGATGTGAGTTACGAATTGGACATATAAACATCAAGTAGGTGCAGAAGTTCAAATATTTTGGAAGCGTATGAAAAATAGAGTATGGAAAAGATGGCACCGAGATCCGAACACACGTTGCTCAACTTTCGTTTCATCGGTAAAAAAAAATCAGGTGAGTCACTTTTATCGAACAGCACTGTATATACTGTATATACACATGTGACACGTGACCTCGCGTATCGTGCGACTTCCACTCATAAAAAAACAATTTTATCATGTATCTCGTGTATTATGCGAGTTCTTTCGTGAGCGACCAAATTACAATAGACGGACTTCTTTTCCCCTATCTCTTTATTCCATCTTCTAGTTAAATAAGTTTAAAAAAATAAGAAAGAACGATAAAAGTATCGTTAGTAACGCTATACTCTTTGCGTAAAATGACGAAATTATATATATATATATATATATATATGTATATATATATATATATATATATATATATATATATATATATATATATATATTCAGAGTAACGCGTGATCTCGCGTATCGTGCGACCACCCTTATAAAAAATAGTTTTATCATGTATCTCGTGTATTATGCGTGTTACTTTGTGAGAGACCAAATTACAATAGACGAACTTCTTTTCCTCTATCTCTTTATCCAATTTTCTAGTTAAGTTAAAAAAGTAAAGTAAAAAAAGAATGATAAAAGTATCATTAGTAACACTATACTCTTTGCGTAAACGCGTACAGCCATAAACAACCGAACGAGAAACAATGGAAAAGAGGAATAATCCCTATGTTTGTATTTCATAATACGATAATAATAGTGACTATTACATGCATTATGACTGGATACAGTTAAGTGAAACATCAGTTTTATCCAAATCATATTTATTTTAAATACAGCTGAATCTTTTGACTATGCAAAATGGATATATACTTTGATCAACAGCGTAACAGGGGCCAGCAGTAAATCTCATGTATGATACGACCCTCATAAAATTAGCTTCAAAATTAGGTCTTCAAAATTCACACGATACAGGAGTATATGCAAAAGTAGGTATACAATAAGTTCGTCGGATCTCACCCCTATGGATTTGTTATTCTGGGGATGTATAAAGGATATATTGTTTTTCATTACAGTACACCTACTTTTGCATTCCCCTGTAGAGAGACATGAATAGACTGAAATACCCATGAATAGACTGATACCAATCGATAGGCATGAACAGACTGATACCAATCGATAGACATGAATAGACAGATATCAATCGATAGAAACAGAGGAAATTAATTATTGATGATACTAACGTTCCCTCGCTTTAGGTAAGAGAGAAAAAAGTGATTATTATTTTTTTAAAATTATTTCACAGTCATACACAAATGAAATCAACGAGACAGTTTGACAGAATTTAACCTGTATATTTTTTTTTAATCAATTCACGTCAAGCAAGGTGATAATGCCGTTAAGACACAAGGGGTTTACTAGGAGTGAAAGAGAATAAAAATACTTTCAAATACTAAACAAGAAAAAAGGGATAATCTTCTAATCCTATTTAAAAGATTAGAGAGGTGTGTGTGAACCGGGTGACAAACGAATTTATCTACTCCATTTATTTTTTCTTCTTGTCTCCAACTGTTGTAACCTAGGTTACTGAATAGAGTAATCACACGAAGGTTGGTAATGAACGATAATACTTAGGACAAGAACAACGCATATAAGATTCGCCAGCGGCGCGTAGAAGAAGTAGTCAACTGCTAGAAGGGAGTCAAGTGAATTACACAATGAATCTCCAACTCCAGGATATCTATCAACCGCCCCATGCGGTCAGATGTAGCACAAGGCGGAATTTAATGTGGGGTATCCGAGCCGTAGATTCGGACAAAAATTCCCTGTAGACCCCGTATAAAACGGGCTCGAGTAGCTGTTTCCCGAGACGAGAATCTGCTCTTCGATATAGCCTCGTCTGGGATCCTCTCTGCCTCCGGGTAGAGAGTTTGACCAGCACAGCTGGAGACGCATCTCCACCTCCAGAATATCTACCAACGCCCCGCGTGGTTAGATGTGGCACAAGGCCGAATTTAATGTTAGGTATCCGAGCCAATAGGCTCGGCCAAAAATTCCCTGTAGACCCCGTATAAAACGGGGTCGGCTAGCTGTTTCCCAAGACGAGACTCTGCCTTTCGACATAGCTTCCTCTGGGGAACCTCTCTGCCCAGAGGCAGAGTACTGGACTAGCACAGATGGAGACGAATCTCCAATTCCAGACCAGCATATAGTATTTACTACTGTATTTATGTGTCTGGAGACATACCCATTATCCTCCGTAGCTATATTACAACACCTACATAAATTGTTTTATTCCTCACCCATGGTCGAGAAAGTCATTGGAAGAAATGCTTTATTCTAATTTCGAACTCAATTTTAATTTCAACCGAATCACGTGGCGCAGTTACACATTTAATCACATGCACACATATTTCCTCACACGGACACATTTTCTCACAGCGATCAAATAAATGTTTTTCTTTACTTCTTCTCAGTTGTCTATCTGTACACACGAGTTTATTTTCTCTCTTCTTGAATGATGTTCGATGCATAAATATTAGCACTTTAAATATCTGGGAAGTATTTTAACAGAGGACTGAAAGTGTGACCCGAAGGGGCATTGGGATAACGAAAGATGCCTTGTAAAATCTAAGCAAATTATTAAGAAACAGTCCTCCTATATAGCAGTGAATGATAGACAATCTCCTCACAGATGAAGAAGAAACAGAAAACAATAGAAATGTGGTTCTACAGAAGGATGCTGAGGATACCATGGACTGAATATGTGTGCAACAACGAAGTTTTAGAGAAAATGGAAATAAAAATGCCACATATACAACATCAGGAAAATAGAGTTGAAATTTTTAGGACGCATAATGAGGAAAGAGGGCTTGGAAAATTTGGCACTCACAGGACATATTAAAGGTAAGAGAGACAAAAGAAAACAACGCATATCCTACCTAGAGAGCTTAAGTAAATGAATGGTAGAACAAGAATTCGGAGAAATAAAAAAAGGCATATTTTTTAAAAGCTACAAATGACAGGAAATTGTGGAGAGCCGTGTTTGCCTGCGTCCTGAAGGGACACGGTAAATAGAAGAAGAAGAAGAAGAAGAAGAAGAAGAAGAAGCATAAATATATTTGACAAAAACATCCCTCACGTGTTGAATTGATATATTATGAATGTCTTCGACCTCTTACTGTTCCAATTGAAACACTCCTAACTCATACAAATATGAAGATAGCCGTTTTAGCTGTTCAAAAAAATAGCCAAAGAGTGATGGAATTGTTTGATAGCGGATTCTTTCATTTCTAGCAGCATTTCTTCCGAGGCGAGAAAATATTGTCGTTCCTCCCAAATTTATTTTTCCTCACTTCTTCTGCCAGTAGCATAAAACAGAAAAGGCAACATTTAATCAGAAATAAATTCTGCATTTCAATTAAATTTATCACCCACTCCTGAATTTGGTAATCAATAATAATTTCGATAGAAATCAGGTAAATTTTATTTGAAAAGTAAAAATTAATTATTTACATAGAAAATAGTTAAAGCATATGTAAAATGAAAAATTCAAAAAAGTTATAGAAAAAATTTCATTGAAGCAGACAACAGAATTTAATGTCTGTATTATGTCATGGTATTTTTTTTTCACGACAACATACATTAATCAGAGTTTTGAAGCTGATGTTCGGCTGATAAGTTTTTTAGCATAGAATTGTGTTCAATCACTGGGCCGGGCAGTGTGTATTTGGACTCAGTGGAAACAGAACGAGTACGAAAACAGAACGAGTACTAAAAACAGAGCGAGTACTAAAAACTGAGCAAGTACTAAAAACTGAGCTAATACGAAAAATTGAGTAGTACTAAAAACTAAGCTAGTAATAAAAACTGAGCTAGTACTAAAAACGGAGCAATTACTAAAAACTTAGCTAGACATAAAAATGGACTAGTACTAAAAACTAAGCTAATAATAAAAACAGAGCTAGTACTAAAAAAACTGAGTAAGTACTAAAAACTGAGCTAGTACTAAAAATTGAGTAGTACTCAAAAGTAAGCTCGTAATAAAAACAGAGCTAGTACTAAAAATGGAATAATTACTAAAAACTAAGCTAGACATAAAAATGGACTAGTAATAAAAACTAAGCTAATAATAAAAACAAAGCTAGTACTAAAAAACTAAGTACTAAAAACTGAGCTAGTACTAAAAATTGATTAGTACTCAAAACTAAGCTCGTAATAAAATTAGAGCTAGTACTAAAAACTGAGTAAGTACTAAAAACTGAGCTAGTACTAAAAACTGAGCAAGTACTAAAATCAGAGCTAGTATTAAAAACTGAGTAAATACTAAAATCAAAGCTAGTACTAAAAACTGAGCTGTGCTATAAGTAGAGGTAGTACTAAAAACAGAGCTAGTGCTAAAAACTGTGCTGTACTAAAACTGAGCTAGTACTAAAAATTGAGCGTGTACTAAAAACAGAGCGAGTACTAAAAACTGAGCAAGAACTAGACAATATATCCCTAGACATAGGCAGTGGAATGAGAACAGTCTATTCCTATAGATTAATTAAAGGGTTCACTTCTGAATTTCCTGTAGGTAACTCGGATCATCATACATCTGATTAAGTCAGGAAGACGCAATAGTCGTAATATTATGGTAACAAAAAAGACAAGAACAATAGTCCGAATGTAAATAGAGTCAATATTGATAACTCCTCGTATTAGAAATTCAGACAGAAATAGTATTAAATTGTTGTTGCCAGGTTTCATATTCGTTTTCATTAATTTAAAAATCTATGAAGTCCTGACTCATATCTCCTTCTCATAATATAGTCATATATTATGGTCAGCTTAGTCAGACATAAGGCTAAATGTTAGGGGTGATATTAAAGATTGAAGTCATTACAGTATGGTCTATTTATTTTACGAGTGTTAATGGTAACATGTAACACAAAACTATAGTCGGGTTATAGGTGACTATTTTTTTTTCTGGTGTGGCACAAGATTGAAGACAAGCTGTCAAAGGGCGGGTAAAACTTCTTGTGAAGTCAACAGTCATCTAACACAATGGGGGTAAACTGGGCTCCATAGCTGTGGATGCGGCCAATGCGGTGAGGACATGGCATTGCTGGCTTCCTACGCTCAAGCTGACTGCCAGGGTGGACGATTCCTGTTTGGAATCAATGGCCAGGTATCCGTGACAAAGGTATGGCTTCACATTGGTTCCGATAGGCTGACTTGCTCAACCAAAACACGCTATGTATAAATGAATACCTCTCTGGCTTTCAACTTGAGTGTGGAGGGAACAGGTCAGTTACACTGCTTTGCAGCGATCCTTCGACCACACCTGGTCACGAGACATGATGATGATGATGATTGTCGATGTCACGGGTTTAATAACTATTGCTTATTTCATATTGTTTTCTAAGAGAACAAATGACAAAGGATTTAAAAATTTAATTTCTTCTTTTATGAACTGTGTTTCTTCAGAACAAAGACGATCATGGCTCTCCCCAACTTTCTATCTTGTGTGTCTCTTAACAGTTTTTCTTCTCCCAGCTTCCACTATCCATTGACTTAAGCTTGTCGGGTAAGTGGATTGCTGCCTTCAAAAATATGTTTGTCTGTTAGATGGTTATCTCTTCAGGTGCGCAGTAAAATGGGACTCTTATTCAGTGTGAAATTCAGGCAGAAAGGATTTGCTTATTTACAATAATTTATGTGAAAAACAGGGGTGTAGAACTTTAATAAAAATTATTCCCATCGAAGGGATACATATTCGATTCCTTTTATGAAACCCGTTTTTCTTTTAGTGGAGTTTCCCGATCTAGGTCGGTTGATATTAATTTCACTGATATATCAACTGAACCCATGTGTACCCAACAAAAATAATGTTTATATATATATATATATATATATATATATATATATATATATATATATATATATCATTAGTTCATTCATAAATATCCTCAGGTAATTTTTCAACTCTATTTTTTTTTTAAAAATTATGAACACTACAATTTTTTTAAAAACAAATAAACAAGCGAAGAAGAAGAAGAAGCAGCAAGAAGAAGAAGAAGAAGAAGAAG
>CAHIKZ030000994.1:470000-597500 GCA_903632075.3 Acanthosepion pharaonis | reverse complement strand
AGAAGAAGAAGAAGGAGAAGAAGAAGCAGCAGCAAGGGGAAGAAGAAGAAGAAGAAGAAGAAGAAGAAGCAGCAGCGAGGGGAAGAAGAAGAAGAAGAAGAAGCAGCAGCAAGGGGAAGAAGAAGAAGAAGCAGCAAGAAGAAGAAGAAGAAGAAGAAGAAGAAGAAGCAGCAAGGGGAAGAAGAAGAAGAAGCAAGACGAAGATGAAGAAGAAGCAGCAGCAGCAAGGGGAAGAAGAAGAAGAAGTAAGAAGAAGAAGAAGGAGAAGAAGAAGCAGCAGCAAGGAGAAGAAGAAGAAGAAGAAGAAGAAGAAGAAGCAGCAAGGGGAAGAAGAAGAAGAAGCAGCAGCAGCAAGGGGAAGAAGAAGAAGAAGCAGCAAGAAGAAGAAGAAGAAGAAGAAGGGAAGAAGAAGAAGAAGAAGAAGAAGAAGAAGAAGAAGAAGAAGAAGAAGAAGCAAAGGGAAGAGAAGAAAAGCAATATTATAAATATAGGATATTATGAATATAACGGTGTGTGTGGGGGCGGGGATAATTGAACTGTATATTTTTTTTATCCAACCTCATATGTGCTTAAGAGGAATGTTTTAATACGTATGCACGGACTCAAGAGTCGGTTACTGGTTCAAAAGTTTCGTTGGATCCGGAAATGTCATTAATGTCGCGCATTTATTTGTTTTTTTTTTTTGTTTTTTTTTTGTGGTTGTTGTTTTTAAAATAATGTCGCGTTCATTAGTTTTTGTTTTTTTTTAATAAAGTTTTTTATTTATTTTTTCATTTTCACAGACCTTTTGAGGAACTGTGTTCCTGATCAAACCAATAAATAATTATATTCGGCGCATCGCTCCATGCCTATCGAGAAGACTCGTATTACACCTTAAAGTAGGATCCATCTAAATAGACTCGAAAAACTACCAAACTCCACCGGCAACACACTTGTACAAAATACAAGGATCATAGCCTCATTCACATGTAAAGAAAAGACTAAAAATAATAGAAGCCTCAATAATACAAAAGAAAAGGCCAACAATCGATAACATCAACTATGAACACAGCCATAATGGGCTGACCGTGTTTGGAAAGTAAAACATTCCTATAACTCTAGATACATGAATACATAAAAACCCATACATTCAGTTAAAATACAAAATAAAAATTATCCTTAATCATGGCTAAAAGAATAGCCGAAAATTATAACATAAATATGTTATAAAATCACTACAAAAATAGCAATTTTGTTTCAGCACTTCTGGTGTCTTATCAAGTGATGGTGTTGAATGTAGAATAAAAAGTTTTAAAAGGTTCAAATCGACCAGATACGCCTCGCCAGAGGAAAGGCTGTTACTCTTGATAGAGTTTCTGTCTAGTTTATGCGGGGTGCTACATAATATGGACGTCATTCGGATAACTAGTTTAAATATTACTGCTAATCAGTCAAGATGCGGATCTTTTTTTGGTGTGGCTGTTCTACTGGTTTTGATGAAGAAATATTTTTGCTTTTTATTGATTTCTTGAGTGCAAATTCAACAGAATGCAGAAAGCACTGGAAGGCCGTTTCGTCCTACGTCATACCAACTGCACCACGGGCCTCGGTGACGAAGAAGACACAAACTAGACTTGATATAGGGTTCGATTCTGGGTAATGGATGCGCATTGCTGATGAGTCTCAAAATAGAACAAAACGGCCGTCCAGTGCTTTCTGCATTCTGTTGAAGATTATTCTGGGCTCGATGAATTATTATATTTGATTACTCTAAATTCCCAAATCTTCATGTGTGTGTGTGTGTGTGTGTGTGTGTGTGTGTGTGTGTGTGTGTGTGTGTAGAAGACGCGCTGAAAACACTTGAGGACTGCCAAGAAGATAAAATTTTTTACTCTTTCATTATTTAGCAGTTTCTAATTTTCTTTTCTTTTTTGGTTTGGTTTTGAACGACGTTTCGATCGTATAATTTACCGCCTTCTACATTTTGTGTTGTATTCTGAAATGACGTCGAATCTTCTTCTGATGAGGAGAAGGAGACACGCACTTTTCCTTTTTTACTTGTCAAGCCCAGTGTCTGCACCTATTCCCTGAACTTGTGATCTTTTATTTTTTTACATTTTTGTGTTTTTTGTTTGTTTTGTTTTTTTTATGTGTGTTGAAGTTGTTCGTTTATTTGCTTAAATACGAGTCAACTAATTCTTTTAAACTTTTTTCTTAATTTTAATCATCTTTTCAAGTTTTCAGTTCATTTTCTCATGAAACAAAGAGCAACTAAAGAAAGAGACAGACGTCGATGCTAGCAGACTTTCGTCTTTTCTTCTGTGGTGTAGATTTATGAATGGAAATTGAATTCCCAAAATGGCAAGTCGTTAAGAAAATTAGATTTGCTTTTAAAGTTTGACAAAGTTAGACTGAATTTCACCTTTGTTGATTAAAGTTGAGTCATCATGCAAACGAAACGTTCTTGAAATGTCTCAATTTCTGCCATTTATAATTGCGACATTTATAAATAAAAAAAAAACAAACACCTTGAGCCATATGTTCATTGACAAGATCATTTAATTTCTAACTTAAGCGCTTCTGTACCATTGCTAGATAACAATATTTTTATAGATCGAAATATTTTCATTGAGCCATTACTTTACGTACATTGCTACCGAATATTCTAGATCACTTATTTCTACATCTGCTAACACTTTGCATAATCCATCAGTGACCTATATACACATCTCATTATATATATACAGTCTGTTAAAGGAGAGTTGCCTTTAGTTTGAAGATCACATTGAAGCAAGAAAACTGACTGGACAGTGTGAGTATAGAAATTATATAACAATATTTTTAGGAATATATTAAAAGATCTTTTTAGAATTTTATTACATCATTTATTTTTAATCAGCAACTTAGTATTTTGACCAATATTTGGGTGTGACTTAATTTTGTGTAAGAATTGGGTACTCAAGTGGCTTACATATTTTATGCTTGGATCCAATAAAGAGTAAAGAAAGACAATGTAACTGTACTTGTAGAATTGGTAGAATTCTTGAATACAGTATAAGAAATATATTCAGTAACTATTTTGTTTCATTTTATGTTTTTTCTTTCCAATATTTTTCTTTGAGTTTCTTAAGGCAGACTGAAACGAGTAGGAAAAATTGCTGAAGATTTACTCAAATTTGATACATTTGCTTATGAGTTGCTTACAAAGAAAATTGTGTAATCAAAAAACTGTTGAGCTTTATAGCTACCAAATATTTGGCCCAAATCAACACTAAATCTAAAAGATAAAAGGAATTAGATCAAAAACCTAGTTAACAAGATAAAAATATTTTTAAACTCACAAAAATAACTTCCTATCTTTCATCAACTATCCTAATTTTTTGCAGTACTCCAATTACCATGCTTACTTTAATACAGCAAATTGAAGATAGTGAAGGAAGATTGTTTAGCGGCAAGTGGGGCAGTGATGATTGCTAAGCCTAGATAACTATAACAAGAACCAAATGGGAAGAAAATAGAGATTGTGTTGTGCCAGTTTTTCAAGTGGGGAGGGTCTGCCTGTTTTGTTAGCTACTAAGCTTAGTTTAATATAGCACAAGGCCAAATTAGAAAGAAATGAAGGTGGGAAGATTGTGTTGTGCCAGTTTTCCAAGTGGGGAGGGCCTGCTAACCTTTATATTTACTAAGCTTAGTTTAGTATGGCACAAGGCCAGATGGTAGGAAATATAAATGAAATGAAAATAGCCCCTATCTTTCATCAACCGTGACATCTGTCCTCCGTATGGCGGCGAATGAGACTTGAAGCAACAGAAATGTGGTTCTACAGAAGGATGCTGAGGATACCATGGACCAAACATTTGAGCAATAACGAGGTTTCGGAGAAAATGTAAAAAAAGGAAATTTATACCTAACATCACGAAGAAGCAGTTAACATTTCTGGGGCACGTAATGAGGAAGGAGGGTTTGGAAAATCTGATACTCACAAGACAGATTGTGCGAAAGAGTGACAAAAGAAAGCAGCGCGTAACATACCTGATGAGCATGAGTAAATGGATGGTAGAATAGGTGTTTGGGAGAGGTAACAAAAAGACAAAACATATTAAGCGCGACAAGGGACAGGAAGATGTGGAGGGCCACAATTGCAGACATCCTGAAGGGACATGACACATAAAAGAAGATCTTTGACCAACTATTCTATTTTCTACTGTACTGCAATTACTTTGATTAGTTTAATAACTGAATGTAGAGAAAGAAGATTGTGTAGTGACAAAGTGCAAAAATCAGATGAGTACGTTGGGTGTATTAAGACAATAAGATACACCAGCCAAGCTGTACCAGTTTCTCTTGGGTCAACAAAGAGACATAAGGTCTGGTGTACGAAGATAAAATCCAGCCGACTGGCGAATTCCGGACACTTTTTATCAAACACTACTCTTAATAACTCCAGCTGGGAATAGCTCATAATACAAAGTTCTGTTCCATTTCCATCCGATACATAGCTTCTCCATCTTCCGATACAGATCGGCTTTTGGATTGGCTTATAATAGCATTCACGATTAATATCTTCCATGCCATGCACATTATAGTGAATCACCACCATTCCCTTTGAATTTTATTGGTGATATGTAATTTCTACTCGAGCAGGTTCTTCCCATGAACCTATTGTTGACCATGTTTGCCGTAGTCTTTGAATATAGAATCCAGTGAAGAATGTAATGTGTTCAATATCAGAGGTTGGCAGTGAAGATTCGGAGAAAGTAGCAGCTGTTAAGTAATTCTTTAGGTCTTCGATATCAGAGGTTGAGAGTGAAGATATTTTTGGAGAAAAAACAAAATGGCTGCCTTTAGACACGTCGGATTGAATATTTTGAGCTTTCTGATTGGTTAACCCTTCTCTTGGTGGACTATAAAATGAGTCAGCTCATTTTGGCTAGCTCACTAGTAGAAAAACTACCCAAAAATTCTAACACCTATGCTATGTGGAACTGACTCCCAAGAGGAAGTTTCTCCGATCATTACAATCTTAACCTGTTAATCATTATCTTCCCCATATAACCCCATAAAATTGCTCTGTAATCCTTACAAGGACCTTGGGATTTATACAGAATGAACAGTATCGCCAAAAATAATTGCCTTTTTCGCTCTACAACAACAATTAATTTTCCATGGATCTTTTTTGTTCCGTTTGAGCTGAGAATTGCAGATGGAAATGCCCTTTTGTGCTTTTCATTCGGATAAATTGCGAGGCGTCCAATTACCCCATCGATTCACCTATTTCTGTTTTCTAATGCATGACATCGCTCATATGTGAAAGGTAGAGTATCTCTCCGAGGTCCCGTGTTATGTAATTGGGATTATTTTTTAGCAACACTTAGAATCGGTCATCCTCAAAGAAGGCAGACCAGCCAGAACGTTCTCGGTCTTCAAAATTAAAGTTTCTACTTTTGAACTTAGAGAACAATTTACGAACAGTATTTTCAGCTATGACACTAATTCCCTGCCATCACCCTACCCCTTGCTCCGAGAAAAAAAGGCACATATTTATGATGGTGTTTACACAATATTTTTACTATCCAGAAACAGACAAAAAATGAATTGACAAAAATGCATCTAATTTTCCCTCATTTTCCATTTTAATGTAGAAATATTTACAATTCAGACACTGCATACATGAATCCTGTAGAAAGACACATTTCAACGTCACCTTTTAGAATATGGATATGTGTTGTTCATTTCAGTCACGTGTGAAACGAAATCGCCTGTTCAAACACTACATCTATATATTAAATGTGAATGTTAGTGTGTCATTGTGTCACACTTTTTCGACTTTACTCCTAGAGGTCATAGCCCAATATATTATAGCATTTTGGAATCAGGCCGGATCTGTGAGCAAATTAAAAATATTCTGGGTTAGACCCGGACTCGCAATCCTGAAATTTTGGATTCCCAATTTTCATTACTGCGGCTGTTTTTGGATTCCGCCATCTTGTCTTCTACTGAAAAAAAAAAACTAATAAAATGGACACATCTCTCTAATTTTCAATAGCTCATGTTCAATTGAAAAAATTACTGTTCTCAAATTACAGTGTTTCAAAAAAATTGTCCGTGTTTTTACCTTTACTTCTAGAGGCTATAGCCGAACATATCATACCATTTTGGAATCTGGCCGACTCCGTGATCAAATTAAAAACCTTCCGAACCGGATCCTGACTCGTAATCCTGAAACTTTGGGTTCACAAATTCTCATTACTGCGATTGTTTTCGGAGATATTTTTACGGTATTTTTTCGATGAATCTTTTGTACGATAACAATTTTTATAACTTGAAAATAAATTTGGGAATAATTGAAATTAATTACGAAATCCTGCGAAAGTCACCCATGAAATAAAATAATTGTTTGTACGGAAAGTAAGGACCTACGTATAACAAATTGTCTTTAAATTAAGTGGGGACAGAAGAATTATCATTGTACTTAAGCTGACAAGCTTAAATATTAATGCAATACTTAAATACGTATTGCATTTACTCCTCCATACCTATTGTGATGGAGGCCCAATAACAATCTGTCATGGGTCCCTACTTAGATCGACAGAATGAACTCTTCCTAACGCTATATATACTACACCTCTCAAGAGAGACGGACGGTATTGAATCGAGTCAGGAACCCGGACGAAGCTATGCCGAAGGGCAAAGTTTCGTCCGGGAAGGTAGACAGGCCCTGAACCCGTCTAGGCGAGTTCAAAGGGTATATTTTTGGCCGAGCCTACGGGCTAGGAGAAACCCACGTTAAACTCGGCCTTGTGCCATATACATTCCTCGTGGGGGGACTGTTAAATATCGGTATTGAATCGAGTCACCCGTAGTCTCTGACTGTGTAGGACTTCTGTCGAACTCTCTGCTTTGGCAGAGAGAAACCCGGACGAAGCTTTGCGTATATGGCCATTGTTTGTACAAGATTGCGGACAGTGATAACAGAGCCCCGCCTGTCTAGACAAACGCAAATCAAAATCTGATATTTGCTTATCTTGACAGTGCGCTAATAAAGAAATGGCTACCTAGTTCGGGGAGGTAGACAGGCCCTGAACCCGTCTAGGCGGGTTCAAAGGGTATATATTTGGCCGATCCTACGGGCCGGAGAAACCGACGTTAAACTCGGCCTTGTGCCGCATACATTCCTCGTGGGGGACTGTTAAATATCGCTATTGAATCGAGTCGAGCTGGTAGTAGTTCACTCCAAACCAGCCTGACAGTCATACTAACACCTTCCACTTCTTGTAGTATTTTTCGTGTAATATATTCTTTGTTATTTCTACTCTTGTGTTTCCTGTTGTTCTTCCATGGTCCTAACATTGGACTATAACACAAGCCCTTTACAGGAACGAGCTTCTTTTAAGCTAGTAATGAATGAGGCTCAAATCCTTTGTTCTAATATGCATTCAGGTAGAAAGGTGTTAAAGAAGACAACTTTTCATCAGATCCTACAGAACTTTACCAAATAACAAAAAAAAAACACCAGCTGAATACTTTCAACCGTAGTAAGAACTAAAACGGATAGCACGTGAAAATAGAAGCGATAATAATGATATAATCAAGATGTTAACTTTCCACAATAACCTAAACAAAAAGTTAAGAAGGTAACTGCCATCAGTACAAGAAAGAGCGATAAGAGTTAGTGGACTTGAGAAGTCTATTTTCTTGAAAAAATGTTTTAAGAGAAAGATTTTAGAAGCATCAGCAAACAATAACTTTAACTGGTCTCTCAATGAATGTCGTATGTTTTCTGAACGGAAACAGTTAACACTCACCATTTTCTTTGCCATCACCAGTAATATCAACTGAAATAGTTCATTAGGTTCTAAAGTAGATGTACTGAGTATGACGATAAACTGCATCTAACAACAAGGTCCCTCATCGGGAGATTAGAGGAGCACGGAACCATCTCTTAACTGCTGTTGTTCCCAGGTCCCCCCTGACCATGTGGTAGTAGCACCTGCTAGGGTCCTAGCTATGGGAAAATAGTAAACCCTCAAACAAACAAAAAAACATTATAAAAGAATAAAATTACATTTTTGTAATAAAAATACCAGCAATACATTTTTATATAAAATAAATACCAATAATACATTTTTATATAAAATAAATACCAATAATACATATTTATAGTAAAATTAACGGGAATATATTTTATATCAAATTGACCAACAGTATATTTTATATTTTGTCGAAGGCATAAAATTGTGTTCAAAATATTTAGATTTTGGCATTAATTGACCCACTGAGGTGTTGATATGCCGCTAAACAAAATCAACCAACCAGTCAAAAGTGGAAATTATGTTCTAGAAGACCGAGAACGTTTGTTCAGGCCTGCTTTCGTTGATGATGACCTGGTCAAATAGCTCCACCGAATCTACGAGGAACCCCACCTAATCTATAATAGAGCCCGGATTCTATTACATCTCAATTTTCATAAAATAGTATTTATATAAAATACAAATTCTATTGTAATCTAATTATGTGCAATAATGGATCTTATGCAGTATAGATGAACAATTCAACGAGAAAAATTGAAAACAAATACAATGTATCTAATGGAAAGCGGGCGGATGGCATTACCATTTTCCCTTTTAAAATGGGCAAGTCGTTGATTTGGGATGCGACCTGTGCGGATATATTTTCGGCCGGTAATTTGATCAGTTCCGCGGTTGAGCCGGGATCCGTCGCCCGGGACGCAGAGATAAAAAATATAGTTAAATATTCTTCTCTTGCTGATAGATTTTTTTTTACTCCTGTGGCAGTGGAGACTTCAGGGGTTATTGGCCCTCGTTCGATGGCGTTCCTTCGGAGAATTGGCGCGATGGCGTCTCGATTAAGGGACAAGCCTCGCGAAACGGAGTGGTTCTTGCAGCGTGTCTCACTGGCGATGGTTCGAGGTAATGCTTTCTCCATCATTGCGGCTGGCAGAGGTTAGAAAAAATTGTTTATTGTTACGTTGTTCTGGAATTGTCATCAGTGGTCAACTGTAAATGTTTTGTTTCAAAAAATTTTAATTTGTTAAAAAAATAAATACTTTCATAAAAAAAAAAAATTAATACAACCATTGAAAATTAAAAATAGGTTGTGACACATCACTGAACAAACAACACATGATGAAATGCATTTACTGCAGAACACTACAAATGTATCTAAATACAAATTAGAAACATATCTTTATAGATCATTCCATATTGAATAAATCTACAATGTTTTGAGGCAATTTTTAAAATTCAACTTGAGATTTTTCTTGTTAAAAACTTGAAATTATTTTAAAACATTCAAAATTATGGCTAAACAAAAACAGAATTTTATAGTATTTACATTAGTCGGACTATTGTCTGCATCTTTGTCGCCATATTTGTCACAACGTTTCGGCCGTTGTACGCTCCGGCCTTCTTCAGGTGGTTGGAATTTCGAACTGAACCCTTTATTTTGATCACTGAGGTAGACTGTTCTAGTTCCATGTGCCATGTTTTGATGGATGTCAGTTATCAGTTATCTGCTAATTTTCCCTCTGAAAGTTCTCCACTGCCTTAACCAGGAATTGAACTCACCTTCTTTGGGTCTGTCACTGGATTTAACCAACGCCTTTATCCACTGTGCCATGTGTCCTTGATAACTGATAACTGATATCCATCAAACATGGCACGTGGAACTAGAACAGTCTACCCCAGTGATCGAAATAAAGGGTTCAGTTCGAAATTCCAACCACCTGAAGAAGGCCGGAGTGTACAACGGCCGAAACGTTGTGACAAATATGGCGACAAAGATGAGGAAAATAGTCCGACTAATGTAAATACTGTACATAATACCTCATCTCAGAAATATAGACAGACTCTGACAGAATTTTATATAGCGTTTTTTTTTTTTTTTGTTTTTCGAGAATTAGTATGAGCAAAATAAATTCACGGATTTGGACAAAAGAAAAAATAACCCAGAGTGACGTCAAAACCCAGAAAACACTTTCATCCTTTAATAGTCAGCTGTGTTTAATTTCTAGCGTATATAAATGTAGGTAAAAAGCAAATATTGATAAGATAGCGAAGGTCACAAAGCATTGGCCTGGGCCCTCAATTACGCTTTCTTTTCATCCCTGGTTGGGTGATTCGGGGATAGTACACACCGAAAAACCAAAGAGATACCCCACCTATCAAAACAGCTAAAGTATTCAAAACAGCTAAAACCGCCCATCAAGCTCGTATTTACACTTATGCAATTATGATACCATCCTTTTTGCTTAATGCCGCTGTTTTTTAAAGAGAATATAAAAAACATTAATCGAAGTATTTCTGATTCTTAAAAAACAGAATGTCGCTCTTTGATTGGGTCGTTATGACAACCCA
Source organism: Acanthosepion pharaonis (assembly GCA_903632075.3). NCBI lineage: Eukaryota > Metazoa > Mollusca > Cephalopoda > Sepiida > Sepiidae > Acanthosepion > Acanthosepion pharaonis. Next base: position 587,145 of record CAHIKZ030000994.1, on the reverse strand, counting down.
AATTGTGTTCGTCATGGCGTTCACGCAATGCTGATATAAGTTGTATGCTGATGAAACACGTATATGGCCGTTGTTTGTGCAAGATTGCGGACAGTGATAACAGGGCCCCGCCTGTCTAGACAAACGCAAATCAAAATCTGATATTTGCTTATCTTGACAGAGCGCTAATAAAGAAATGGCTACCTAGTTCCTAGTAAAATATAGGTTTTCTATCATTAGAAGAATGTCCACCTACTAACCCTCCAACCGACTTCTGCTTAGAGATTTATCATTCCCCAACATCACGATCATGATCGCAAGTCCCGTAACTCATTAGAATTAAGGGTACTTCGTGTACTGCAGCCGCAGTAGAAATGGTGTGTCTTGGGCAAGATAATCTGATGGAGCCAACCCTTTCCAAGCTGGTTTGAATTCAGAGTTTTCCATATACTAGCAACCCAAGGCATTTCCGATGCGGTGTAATGGTTAGCAAGCTTGTCTCGCTAACACAATTACGAATGAGGAGTGATTTCGATCCTCAATGGGTGCCCAGTACTTTCGGCCTTGTGCCACATCTAAGCTACGATTGCAAAATCACTATACTAACAACCCAAGTCTATAGAACCCAGTCTGTCTTACAGTTTAGTCAGTATCTGGAGGAGAAGAGATTGATTCATACCTTTCCCAAGTGTATTAGCACGTAAGTGAATATAATGAACTCGACTGGAATTCGAACTGGGCTCCCTGATTACTCAATCCGAGCCACAATTCATGGAATTATCACCTTACTTGGGTTGGAATGACTAAAAAATAAAATAAAAGGAATACTCATTTGAATCTGAAGATTTATTTGCAGAATGATGGCAACATTAGTCTGCGCATTCAAGATAAAATTTATTTGTGTTAGATACCATGAATTTCAAAGTCTCAGATAGCCACGTTGCGGTTTTGAAACTTTAACACTTGGGCATCATCAGTTCATATTTTTTTTATTGATTAGCAGATGTCATGAACTGATGATTTAACCTTTAACCCACAATGTGGATTTTATTCATGATTTGAGTCTAAATGACAAATTAGTAACTCTAGCATTTAGTCCTGGGTATGACGATCAAAAAGCGTGGCAATGGCATGGCGTTTCGTGGCCGTCAATGTCTAAATTGGTGAAACTAAATAATAGTGCTCATCTGAACATTTGCCATGGGAATATCGATAAGGTAACAATACACTTGTAACCTTGTGGGGGAGATTCTAGAGCAGGGAATCAAACCGTGCAAATAAATTTTGTACTTATCTGTATATTGCCCCCCTCCCGCTTTTACACACGTTTAATAGTTGATATTTTTATTTTTATTTTAATCAGATATTTTTGCTCTGTCTTAATAACTTTTGTTAACTTATTCCCATTTTGTGAAGTAAAATCATTTGCTGGTCAAGATGAGGTATAATCAGTCAGTATCAACTCTGCTAAGAGTTTTATTTGGAAAAAAAGTGCATGGCCACTGAATTCCTTTAACACTGTTTGAACCCAAAGTAACAAGTCCGTTAGAAAGTAATGAAGATTAAGTTAAAAAATTTCAAATCAATTGAATTCCTTTCTGATTTTACCGTTACCACAACGTTTTGGCCATTCCATTCTTGTACAGTTTCGTTTTATCATTCGTTCTTCGTGTTGTTTATAAACAAAAAAATAGTTCTAAATTCTGTTAGTAGATTCAAAGACTATTTTTCATCATTCTTAATTTCATACCACATCCCAAATGAGTATACTAATAAAAGACAATGTACTGATACTAAAGAGAGATATGCTAATGACATAGATATTCATACTTGGTATAAGAATGAACATGGGTAGAAAATCAACATCTCCTATCAATTGTTCTCAAGATAAACCTTTCCAAAACAGGAACTATCGTCTGGAATTGGAATTCTACAAATAGAAGACAATGATCCTGCTTCTCCTGCCGAGAACAATATAATGGGGTGGGGGCTATGCTGATGCCATAGGTGTTCATAGTTTGGATAAAAATGGTCTTAAACAACATCCACTATGAATCATTCTAAGAAATAGGACTCAGGATAAAGCTTTTCAAACAGGAACTACGATCTGGAATTGAAATGAAAGCAGTGACGCACCAAACCTGAATCAATCATAAAAATGAAATCATCCTCTATCAAGTGTTTTAAGAAATAGGACTCAAGATAAACCTTTCCAAAACAGAAAATATGATCAGGAATTGGAACGAAACTAGTGATGGCATCTACCGTGAATCAATTGTAAAAATATAGGATGTGAAACTAGAATATAATAAACACTTCGGATATCTCGGCGTATGTAAAGGAGAAAAAAAAATTGGACTTTGAACTGGACCAGAGGAACTTTCGACCAATAGAGCAAATTACTAGAAAACCAAAACATTAACTTGAAAATCAAGTCATGTTCTTAAATAGCCTCGTCGGATCGAGATTTTCACATGGATGTCATACCTGGAGCCAAACTTATTCAGAAATATCTAATCTGTCAGCAGTATACAACCGCTTCCTAATGGTTAATGGTGAAAAAAAGGCTTTGAGCGAATAAAACAAAGAAGTGTAACAAATCAGAGAAACCACGTCACTTGAGGACTACCAACAGCAGTAACAACTAAAATGGATAGCACAAGTAACTCAAAGAGAAAATAGTAATACAATCAAGATGTTGGCATTTCAGACTATTTTTAAGAAAACGTTAAGAAGGACGCCCCCCTGTCAATACTGTAAAGAGTGATAACAGCTACTAGACTTGAGAAAGCTGTTTTCCTAAAAATATATTTTAAGAGAAAGATTTTATAAATTTCTACTGAAAGTAGTACTGGCTGGTCGGTCACTGAATACTGAATATTTCCTTCTAAGGAAACGGTTAATTTTACAATTAACAGGAATATTAATCTTGGGTTTCAACTCATCTAATAAACATTTTTGTATAACATGATGTTATATTATTGAAATAAAAAGTACACGCACACAGTCTACGATAAGCACACTATTCTATATGAACTTTTTTGTGCAGAGTATGTCATGAAAAGCAAAAACCTATTTCTAGAGAATTTTATTCAACTGTTATTCTATACTAGAGACAGAAGATGTTAACTCAAGGGGAACAACTCCTGCTTCCAGCTACACAAAACCGTTACTATCTTTTAAAATAGGAAAAGTCACTTCAACTTTTGCTCCAAAGCACATAGAAGACTCTTCTCTGCTCAACAAAACTACACAGGAGAATGTGAAACAAAAAGTCTCTACGAGTGAGCCAAGTATAAAATGAATCAAAAGATAGATGAATCCGTACTATTGTATAGACAGCACAAAAGTAAAGGTAGTAATATAATTAATCATTACATTCATATACGTAATACAAGCATTAACAATAATAACAGTAGTACAATTAGTCATCATGTCCATATCTTTTAGAATCCCGCTAAATGGAACAATGAACTGACTCCGCCATTGTATTGTCTACTCAGCGGAAAGACGAACCGACTCCTTCATTATATTATTACAGAGTGGAAACTCCTCTACCTCCATCATTCCAGTAGTTGGTTAGAATCCAAAATGTTTGTTTGCTCTGGTGATAAATAAAAGTTTTCAGTTTTGCATTTTACATTGATTAAACTTCATTCAAATTCATTGTTACTGGAAGTTACTTTACAAATTACGACGATGGCCAGATAAAGGCTACCTCTACAGAGTTTTAGTCCTACAGAATAAATACAATATAATGACGACTTTGCAAGAATGGGGATGATGGATGGATTCTTTTGGATAAAGGAACAATGCAGTGTCTGGGTGGAGAAAGAAACACACTAAAGAAAAGACACCGCAGGCCTTATCGGTTTTTGTGACATATCTTTGTTTTTGTATGACTATTTTTGAATGTAAATATTCAATTCGAAAAAAAAACTTATATAGAAATTATTTTGTTTTTTTTCTAACATTTGAAGGCCTGCATCGAATTTATCTTTGTCTTTTTATGACTGAGAAAAAATCTTCCGAGTTTCCATTTTATTTAGTTCATTGGAAATCCTTATCATGAAAAGGCACTTGTTTGTTAGTCAAGATTATAAATGTCTACTATCTATATCTTTTTGTTGAATTTTTTTATCAGTTTTTATGACTTATCTATTCTTTGGCCTTCAAACTAAATGGATTGTTCCAAAATATTTTGATAAAAGACAACAAAAGATTGAAAAATGTTTGAAATAATGAAAATTCTCATATATATATATATATATATATATATATATATATATATATATATATATATATATATATATATATAATGTATGTATATATATATATAATTATATATATATATATATCATTTTCTATTAAGTAATTACTTTATATATAAAACATTTTCTATAAACACACGCATAAATATATATATATATATATATATATATATATATATATATATATATATATATATATATATATATATATATGTATGTATACACACACAAATCCTCTTCTTCTCTCACCAGCTATGGATAAATAGCAGGACAGACTGGGTTCTATATCCATGGATGGCAACTGGTCTAAGAGAAGTAAAATCTTCGAATTCAAAACCTACGGAGGGTCGTTTGGGGACCTTGTGACATATAGTGCACCAGGTCTCTGTATTCGGCCCTTCAAAAAACGTGGATGGTCTTGCACGTAACCTTCACCACTATAATCAAATCTCATGTGCTGGTGTCGGGTTGCCGGTTCCTCGAAACCGATCTGCTTGACCCTCATACGTTGAATTCGATGGGAGAGTCGGCTATATATATATATATATATATATATATATATATTTGCTGGCCACTCGTGCTCGAGGATACCCATCTACTATGGCGGCTAGCCAATCCTTATTGCAGATACTTGATCAGGCACATTTATGTTTGTTCTACACCCACAAAGGCCACCTGAACCTATGCTGAATAGACCTTAGTTACAGTTTCAGGGAAAGTGAGTGTTATCAACAATCTTGCACCAAACCCTCGGTTACGATGAGTTGTGACCGTGCTAGCTATCGACGGCCCCCCAGTTTCACTCAGAAAGCTTGGGTCAACCCGTATTTTCAGACATTTTCCAAAGGTGCTGCACGCTGGGATCGCCCCCTCCAGACTGATCGCATTACAAATTGACCATGGTGAGATTCGAACCAGGGTCTCTTGGTCAGTCACTCTGCCATGTACCTCTCTCTCTCTTTATCTCTCTCTCACACACTATCTATCTATCTATCTATCTACATATATATACATATATATATATATATATATATATATATATGAGATGCGTTGAGACACATTGAAATACAACTGCAATTGACATGTTTTTTGACGTTTTCGATGTATTATCCTAAATTAAAAAATATTGCTCTACTTTGTATTGAGCCCTCTTTTCGCCTCATCTTACCTGGATGGATACATATATATATATATATATATATATATATATATATATATATATATGTGTGTGTGTGTGTGTGTGTGTGTGTGTGTGTGTGTGCCTTCTTGGATTACGTAAAATATTTGGTTGAATATTAGGAAGTGTCAGCTAAGGTTGATTATATAATTCATTCTGGCCTCCTCACGTTTGTTGAACCTCTTTCAAGTCACTCAAGGTGACGTCATTTAAGTGGTCAAACTGAAATTGCTATGTCTTATTTCTAAAACACACTTCAATATGCAATACCCTATGATACCTTATTTAATGTTGGCTTCTTCTCTTGCATTATAAAAAATAAAAAAGACACATAAAATGTCAAATTATATAATCACCCTAAATGGTATAGCCGCGGACAGCAAACACTTTTTTTATGGGTGACTTGCAACTTATAAGCGCATATAAGTAACTTATAGGCCGATTATGAAATAAATTAGTTCAATAAACTATTTCATAGATTTGATATACTAATATAATTTGTATCTTAAATTGATAAAGATAATGGATTCTATTCATGCAGAGAAGGAACGAAAGGATTTGAATTTTGGATCTATTTTGCGATTTCCGGCTTTCTCATTGGCTGTTAGGTGTTTGCATTAATGCAAAATTATATGTTATATTCAGCAAATATTTATGTATAAATTTCATAAGCGTTTATAAGGGGGTCCCTAAGGTAAAGCCTGAAATATAAAGGGGTCCGCAAGTCAAAAAATTTGAAAAACCCTGGATAGCATGTCAAACTATATGACAGGTCCGTGTAGGATACAGGTTCGATTCTTGTCGGAGGACACATATTCTCCAGGAAATTTCTCGGATATTCAGGCCGCTAAATGTAGATAATTCTGTTTATTTTAAACAGAGTTTTTACTTAATTATATTTATAAAAATAACGTATAAACAGAAAATACATTAAAATATATATATATATATATATATATATATATATATATATATATATATATATATATATATGTGTGTGTGTGTGTGTGTGTATGTGTCTTAGAATTATGTGTTCACTTCACTAATGCACCCAGAAAAGGTATGGATCCCCCAGTTATCGGTTAAAAGACTATTATATCTAATACTACTTGCATGAACGAAACAACAAAAGTAAGATGAAAACTATCAGTAAAAATTGATTATCAAAAATTATTAACTATTGAAAATTATATAAAATTTCAAGATAATAATACTAGTAATGGGCATTGCCTAACAGTTTAATTAGTAATGAAAAGCAATTAAAATTTATATAAAAGAAACAGTAATGTTTAATCATTTCACCTCAAGCAAGACAATAAAGCCACTAAGACGCAAGTGGTTAATGAATGTGAAAGAATATGAGATGAATAAAAAACATTATTAAGGCGAGAGAACAATAAAAAGAACTGGAATTAAGGCAACAGAAGATAACGATTGACTTCGCATATCATTCTTTGAAGATCAAAGTTGACTGTGAAGCAAGAAGCCTGAAGCGAGAAGTGAGAGAATAAACTGTTAGAATAGAACTTATGGTTATACCTAGCCATTGAAACTGTAAAATGATGAGACCTTACCGCCAATCTAGTACTGCGCTGAAATTCATAAAATCTTGGTAATAGAGAGGAAAGTTCATCAGAATAGTCACCATGAAAATAGTTTTGGAAACGTCATAAGGAAGCTATGGTGGGGAAGTGACTGAAGCCAAGATGCCAGGTTACGACCATTAACATTTGTTATGGGACCTTACCCATAATAACATAATGGACTATTCCGTACGTAATAAATACTGCGCCTCAAGAGGAAGCAGAGAGTTCAGTCTGAAGTCGGGCGACCGGCTGACTGGCTGATCGGTTGAACTCTCTGCCTTCGGGCGGGGAGGAACCCGAACGAGGCTACGCCGAAGGGCGGAGTCTCTTTCGGGGAGCTAAACCGACCCTGAACCCGTTTATACGGGTTCAAAGGTCATATTTTTGGCCGAGCGCACGGGCTCGGAGATCCCACGTTAAAACGGCCTTGTGCCACATGATGCCCTCGTGGTCGTGGGGGGGGGGGATGACTAAATACCGTTCAGCTTGAAGTCTGAGTTCCGTCTGAAGTCTAGAGTTCAGTCTGAAGTCTGGAGTGAAGTCCGTCTGGAGTGAAGTCCGTCAGGAGTCAGTCAGTCGAGTCAGAGGCAGTCCGAAACAGAGTCGCGTTCAGACAATTACTACTAAACCTGATTGTTCGTACTTACACTTTTCTACCTCTCCGTGTATATTCCTGTTTGTAATATATCTGTGTTATTCCATATCCGTTTTCGAGTTCTTCTTTATTGGTTCTACCTTGGACTATCACCGTGGTACAAGGAACCGGACCATAACAACATTGCAGGTCCTTTTGGAAATGTTATCAAGAAACTCAAAATATATGCCGGGATCCCAGGCCATATGTGGTACCAATATTCAAAGCAAGGACGAATGTCAGATTAACAAATATATAAGATAGATTCTACAGAAATATTAACAGATTAACAGATTAACAGATTAACAAATATATAAGATAGATTCTACAGAAAAAAATGTCTAACACAAGTGAGTAAAAAAACTTTCCTGTCAACAGACTCAGCAGTTGATTCAATATAATCTTTCCACTTCATGTCAGCAGAAAGCGTTAGTCTGAGAAGGCGCGAGGAGTCACTCTCCTGGAGGTTAGCATCAGCCATACTGATGGAAGGCAGAAAGAGGTCACTCAGAAGGTTAATACAGAGCGGTTTCGTTTTAGAAGTGTTAAAATTAAAAAGCCGTTCCTTATCCCTGTTAACTGCAGATTGTAGTTCAATTTTTAGGTCAGCTGCCAATTTGACCTTATGGAAATGATCTGACTTACTCTTATGATAGGAATAAATGGTTGTGACTTCAGAATAGATGCAAAATTGAGAACTCGACCATCAGGAAGTTCATTGATAATTACGGCTAGTCATTTCAACCGTAAAATGATGAGACCTAGCCGCCAATCTAGTACTGTCCTTAAATTTGTAAATCAAGGTACGTAAGAGAAAAGCGTATCTGAACATTTTCGATGAAAATATTTATAGAAAAGATACCGGGAAACTACGTCATGTTGTTAAAATCTATATAATAAATGTGAATGTCAGTGTGTCACACTTTTTTAACTTTACCCCTAGAGAACGTAGCCCAACATATCATACCATTTTGGAATCAGGTTGACTCCGAGAGGAAATTAAAAACACCCCGGGCCGGATTCGGAATGGCAATCCTGAAATTTTGGATTCCCAAATTTTCATTACTTCGATTGTTTTCGGATTTCACATTCTTTGCTTCTACTGATAAAAAAGCAATTAAAGGGATCCTAACTTTCCATCGCTCATGTTACAGAAATTTTAGATTCCCAAATTTTTATTACTGCGTTTATTTTCGGCAATTATTTTACGTGATTTTTTGCGACGAATTTTTTTGTACGTTAACAATTTTTATAAATTTGGGAATAATCGAAAATAATTGCGAAATCCAGGAAAAGTCATGTATAAAATAAAAACAATTATTTGTATGAAAAGTAAGGACCTACGTACATCAAATTGTCTTTAAATTAAGTGATGACAGAAGAATTATCGCTGAACCTTTAAAGGGTAAGCTTAAATATTAACGGATTACTTAAATGCAGCGAATAATTTTGAGTTCTTCTGTAGTTTATTGTTGCCTATTGTATACGGCATCAGTATACCTTGCAAAAAGAAATCTCTTCTAACAGATGACGAGATTGCAATCAAAAGAACCAAGACTGCAGCGAGGAAATAAAAGTCCTGTGCAAACCCAGATCAAACAGTAGTCAGGAGAGCTTCCAATGCTGAGAATATGCAGAGACTTAAGGACTCCTGAACAAGCCGAAGAGCCCTCCGCAGGATCTAGCTTAAATGCCGCCCGATATGGCGTCTTTTAAGCTAGTTAATAATATTTGGTAATGTTTCATCAAATTGAAATACAAGATAATATTTGTAATAAATTTGATGTTCTAAATAATTCGTTATCTTACTTATTATAAAACGATGATTGTGTGTGTGTGTGTGTGTGTGTGTGTGTGTGTGTGTGTGTGTGTGTGTGTGCGTTTATATACTGGATCGGATTTCCTACATTTTTCAACCGATTTCAACAAAACTTCACAGGACTACGTAAAATTACCTTGGCGATGGTTCTGACAGCGCCAAAAATTGGAAAGACACAATTGTTTTTGCACAAAATCAACTTGAAAACACGATTAAGAGGCATTAATGAAAGGGGGACAACTCATATCGAGTTATACTTATTAATATCGAGTTATCGAGTTATACTTATTATAAAACCCAGGTTGGTTGTGTGTGTGTGTGTGTGTGTGTGTGTGTGTTCGTTTATATATGGGATCGGATTTCCTACATTTTTCAACCGATTTCAACAAAACTTCACTTTTTTTGGCAGGTAGTGTTTCTTATTGTCTTGAACACTTTTTTTTCTATTTTTACATTCACATTTACAAGACAGTTGCTTATAATAAAATTCTATTCAATCGGTAGACTCATAACGATTGAAAACAATGTTTTTGTTTGAGTTTGGGTTTGACCAATTCGTAAAAACAAAAACAAAAAAAAACAAAACAAAAAACTAATTAAGACATGCGTGTCCGTCAACCTTAAACAATAATCTTTGTCAATTTTATTTTTCAGTCTTTATGATGGTCGATACTTGATCTATCTCTTACTGTTACATCCCCGGGCAACGCCGGGCTCTACTGCTAGTTTATAATGAAATGCAAAATTAAGCTGAATAAATTCTAAACACAAATTATGGCAAACGATGCTATATTTGATAAAAATTCAAGATATTATTCACTCTAGAATATTATACATTAATATTATTAGTAGTATAGGTTTTATTATTACTACTAGTCGTCATACTAGTAATAGAATTACTGCTTGCGTTTTAGTATTATTACTATTAATAACTCGTTTCCACTTTGTGAGGCCCTAAGCTATATAAAGCATGGACGCCTCTGTTAAAAAAAAATTCCGCCATAATTTTTAAAAGCCTTTCTAAAGTCTCATTAATCTTAGTTAATTAGATCCTTTGACATTTTATAAATGTCCTAAGACACAATCAATTTTCTGTAGAGCTGCCTGTGTTCCCAATTTGCCCTTCCCCAACTGAACAATTTTGTTTATTTTGCATTTGATAATAAGCCTTTGAAAATTGCAATTTCAAATCTAGAAGAAAGCAATTTAAATTTTATATTCCTTCACGTAAAACTTACTCAACACTCGCTAAAAGATTTTTTATGACCATGATCCCGGTGTTTAATGGTATGTAAAATCCGTGCTTATTTTTTCACGAAAAAGGGGGGCTAAAAATATCTCCTGTGAATTATAAATACATTTTGGGTATTTGTGTGATGTTGTCGCCGTATGTGTCAATCGATTATCTGCACAATTTTAAAAATTCATTAAAAAATGAAAAAAGAAAAAATGATGATAACTATAGAGTATCTATGGGAAAATATAGATAAACAAACAATTTTCTTTTATCAGAACACTTTCACATTGGCTCCATTGGTCGCACGCAACACAAATAGACGACGCTCAATTTATGTGCTGCTGTATCATCATTGGCGTATTTTTTTGTTCAGGTCACTGAAATCTTTACCTTTACTATAAAAACTATGTCTTTAATATAACCTTATAAGAAGAAGTCTATAGGGGTTACATCTGGGGAACTGAGTGGTTAGGTAACTGAATCATCTATCTACAATTCACCGTTTTCGTAACTGTCATGGGTCCTTACCTATAACTACAGAATGAACTCTTCCTAACACTATGTATACTACACCTCTCAAGAGAGTGGATCGAATCAAGCCGAGCTTCTCGACTTGACGGTCGAACTCTCTGCTTTTGAGCAGAAAGGAACCCGGACGAGGTTCCGCCGAAGGGCAGAATCTCGTTCGGGGTGAATGACCTACCCTGATCTCGTTTTTACGAGTCATACGGGCATATTTTTGGCTGAGCCTATGGGCTCAGGAAACCCACGATAAAAATGACCTTGTGTCGCATGCAACCCTCGTGGGGGGGTGGCTAGATACCGAATCAAGCCGAGACTCTCGGCTTGACGGTCGAACTTTCTGCCTCTGAGCAGAAAGGAACCCGGACGAGGCTCCGCCGAAATGCAGAGTCTCGTTCGGGGAGAATGACCAACCCGATCTCGTTTATACGGGTTATACGGGCATTCTCTTGTTGAAAATCGAATTAGATACCCTTTCACTGGGAGAGGTAAGCGGAGGCACGGTGGAGTAATGGATAGCGGTTCGAATTTAGTAATTGGGGAACCGAGTTCGAATTCCAGTCGAGTCCATTACATTCACTTACGTGCTAATAACCTTGGGAAAGATATGAATCCTCTTCTTCTCCCACCAGCTATGAATAAATAGCAGAACAGACCGGGTTCTATAGCTTTGGATGGCAACTGGTCTACCACAGAAAGAAATGGCAATCTACTCCGGGAAAAAAAATCTGCATATTGAAAGATACATGATCACCTAAGCGTGTATCATGCATGGCACATGATGCGTACAAACAATGAAGCTTCTCCTCTCGCGGTAATTAAACAGCATTGGTTAATAGGGACAGGAACTAACTTGTAAATTTTAACGCCTCTAAAACAAAACTGATCTCGTTTAACCACCACAGAGAAGCCTTTCTGTCCGCCATCACCATGGTTGACGCTAGACTCCTGGAAAGCGACTTCTTGACATTAATTTTTCAACTGATTTGAAGTGAAGTCACTACATCAATCAATAGCAGCCACTACTGCAAGGAACGTTGGGTCGCTGTGTCATGCTAGACAATATTTTATGTCAGAGTCCATCTTGCGCATTTAGAAATCTACCATTCTTCCATGCATTGAATACTTCTCTCATATCTAGTCTTGTGCTTCTGATATTCATCTCGAGATTCTTGAAAAAAATTCAAAGAAGAATCTGCAATGTAATCGATCCTGACCTGGCATCTCGACTTCAGTCATTCTCTCACCGACGTAGCGTGGCTTCCCTTTGTCTTTTCTACAAATATTTTCATCGCAACTGCTCTGACGAGATTTTTTTCCCTGGTGTCCCGACTGCATGGATCTAAGCGTGCTACTAGATTGGCATTTAGGTCCCACCCGTTTACTGCTGAAATAGCTAAATGCAACCACCACTTCTACTCCAACAGTTTCTTTCTACCTGTGAAACTTACTTCCGTTTACTTGCTTCCCTGATAAATACAATATTCAAAAATGTAAATGCCACATCAATCACCATCTTCTTTCGTCTTGAATCCCGTTCATCTTTTGTCCTTTCCTCAATCCTCCCTACACTCAGTTTTTATATCTCTTTCACTTCCTGTAATCTCTTGCGTTCCTTGGGGTGAAATGATTAAAAAATCAAAATGTCTTAATTGACTGCTTTTATTGCTCTTTTATTGGTAATTAAGACTGTGTTGTTTTGGGTTAAGGAATATAATAGTTTTTTTTGGGTCAGTGATTGTGGCTAGCTAAGTTAAATATAGGATAGTTGAATGGCAGTCTCCCTCATCCTCTCATAACCATGTGCCACATTTTCTGCCCAAACAGAAACAAATATCGCTTTCCTCTTTGGTACCTAAACTTTACAGATTTAAGCGTACAACTAAGTCTCATTTTAAAGTTGAAATGGCTAGATGTAACCGTAAGTCATGTGATATTCCCTCGCACTTCTCGCTTGTAGAACTCACTTCCGGCTTTCCAGTCAACTTTGACGTTCAAACAATTAAATGCAATATCAATCGTTATTTTATGTGTTTTTAATTCTTGTCCTTTTATTGTTCTCTTTTTCTTTTATTTTAATCAGAATCACCCAAAGCAAGGCAGTAATGGCGCTAAAATACAAGGGGTTACAAAGTGAGGAAGACTAGGGAACAGAAACATTACTGATGAGCAGAGAGAGAAGAGAGTTATCAAGGGGACGATAGGTAACGATTGATATTGCATTTAATTTTTTGTAGATTAAAGTTGGCTTGAAAGCATGAAGCCAGAAGCGAGTTTCACAAGCGACAAGCCCAGAATTTTTGGCTACAAGTAGCCGGCTCAACTGTAAATTGATGAGATCTCAGTGCCAGTCTAGTGCTGGGCTTAGATTAAAAAAAAACTCTAGGTACCATAGCGAAGAGCTCATCCGAAGAATTACCATGAAAGTATTTACAGAAAAGAGATAGAGAGGTAACTTTATGACGAGAAAGTTTTTGGAGCTGAGCCATCATATCAGGGCCAATAATATTGCTGATTCTTCTTTGGGTCTTATAAAGGAGCCCAAGGTAAATAGCAGGGTCACCAGACCATATGTAGCAGCAATATTCTAAGCATGGACGAATGGTAGACTTATAGATATGTAAGGTAGATTATAGATAGAAAAACTGTCTCGCCCTTAACTATCTTTCTTAATAATGTTTTTTTTTTTCTCATATTATTTCATACTAAGAAACCCCTTGCATCTTCGTGGCTTGTCTTACTTGGGGCGCGAAATGATGAAAAGAAAAATTATTTTAAATAAATAACCAAAAATAAACGAACCGTTTATCGTTCTTCACTTTTCGCGTTCAATGATGAAGATATTTGCCTGAGTCAGACAAGATTTGTTACCAATGATTCTTCCAGGAATTTACAATCAAATAAGCCTTGCAGTTTTTCTTCAAGCTGTTTTACATTTTACATTATCGCTGCTTTTACCTCTGAATAGATATATCATAGACTGACTGATGCCAATCGTTTCAAATATCGCTTTATTCCTGTAGGAGACTTTCTGACTTTCTTTGAGTTTGTTCTTTCAACGGGTGTTTGGATTTTTAAATATTTTCAACTACATGGAATTCAATTAGTAGGTGTTCACTTCTAATCATCTTTGTTCCGAATGAAAGCAGACGGAAAGTCTGTCTTTCTTTCAAGTTTGCTGTTCATTTTATTTTTGGCTTTATTCGCTTCTTTCTTTTTTTTTTTTTTAATATCGAAGTCACTAAAAGTCTTATCTGTTACTCCGTCAATTCTGTTGAATGCCTATACAGCAGAAGTTGAGTAATAATCGATGACGCTGAAGATCAGTTGTTGTTCATTATCCACACGGAAAATAACAACATTTAAAGTTCTCATTGATTCCATTCCAGAAAGTCTCCCGTTTTGCTTATTTCACGATATTTAACTTGATCTCCATTGGTATTCAGGAGTAAGAAAATGCGTTTTAATATTATTTATACGTGGGGATTTTGATAGAAGTTTATGCCATTTTGATGGCTGAGCATGTATCATTGTGGTTATCAACATTCCAAGTTCAAATTCAATCCGAGGCCATTGCTTTCGCTTTCACATAAATACCCTTGAAAAGGTATGGTTCAGTCTCTCCCCTACCCCAGTTGGGGTTTAATAGCACTGTGATCAATAGTCTTGGTTGGCAACCAGTCTAGGAGAAAGAAAACACCGAATTCAAAGACAAACTGAGGAGGGTTTGGTTTATTTAACAGCATATCAACTCCTTATAGGTCATTTATTTTTTGTGACCTTTGGTAATTTTTTTTCCAAAATGTATTGCTGGTAATTTTTTCTAATGTATTTTTTATATTTCATGTTTTGACCGCAGTTTGGGTGTTCACTATTTATGACCCTAACAAGTGCTACAAGTGCCCTGGGTCAGGGTGGACCTGGGAACAACAGCAAGAATTGGTTCCACCCTCCTCAAAACTCCCCGATCAGATGCCTTGCTGTTCGATGTACCTGAAGCTGTTAAGCTAACTTGCTCTATACCCATCCACTGCTATTATGAGTGCATGCAGTGACCCAACAATGATAATGGTTTACGGGACTTGTGAATTGATGTCATTTTTAGATCAGGTGTATTCTTTGGGTATATAGACTGAATTTTTCTACTGCTCGGTCTCACGTTGACTGCTGACCTGAGATGGAACAAATACATTGAGTCAACTGATTTTCCCACCGCAAGGAAAGTTGGCTCCCTGTGCCGCGCCAGGAAATTTTTCTCCCCGAAATCGATCATCCAGATCTACAAATCAACAATTCGCCCTTGCATGGAGTATTGCTGCCATATAAGGTCTGGAGCCCCTTCTGTTTCTTGATAGGCTCCAGAGGCGGATATGCAATATAATTGGCCTTGTTCTGGCATCTCGCCTACAGTCACTTTCTCACAGACGCGCCGTCGCCTCTCTCTGTCTTTTTTATAAATACTTTCATGACAATTGCTCCGAGGAGCTGCATTCGCTGGTTCCCAGACTTCATGAATTCAAGCGCCCTACGAGGCTGGCATCCCACTCTCATCCTTTCACTGTCGAAACTCCTAAATGTAGCCGTATCTTCTACTCCAATAGATTCATCTCTCGCACCTCTCCCCTGTGGAACTCCCTTCCCTATTCCAGTTTCCCTGAGAGCTATAATCTCCAGCTATTCAAATGTAACACAATACCTTGTCCACTGTAACTCTTAGTACGTTTTGTCTTTTTGCTATCTTCCCTAATCTCTATTCTGACAGCCATTTACACTAGCTCCTTAGGTGGCTTATTTGCTGCTTTACTTTTTCCCTCTTGCCCTTCAAGAGGCCATGTGAGTGACAAATTTTCTATGCCGACGTTCCTCATTATGTGTCCTAGAAATGTCTAACTTTTAAATATAAGTATCCATTTTATTTCCACTTTCCTTGAAACTTCCTAGTTACTCACAAGTCCATTCCATGGTATTCTCAGCATCCTTCTGTAGAACAACATATCCGTTTTTTTTTTTCAAGTTTTTTCTTCATCTGTGAAGGGATTGTCACTGCCATATAGGAGGACTGACTTTATGTAAAAGTTCAGTATTCTTTTTTTTTTATTAATTCTTTTCTGTTTCTTGATACTTTGCTTAGCTTTTGGAAGGCATCTTTCACTATTCAAACGCATCTTTAATCAGTGTAGTACAGTAGGTCAATAAAGTCTTTTTAAAATTAAAAAAAATATATTACAAAGGCAATTGATGGGATATTTTAATCAAATTTATTTGTTCTATTTACTCAGTAGTTATCAGAGTTTTTTTTTTTTATCCCACTGCATTTGTGTATTTCAGGCATCCTGTTGATGAAAGAGGTACTGTTAAATGGACCCCTAAAGTGTTACTCTTCAAAAAAAGACACAATGTCTGCCATGGTTTATTGAAACAAAATCGGATACGCAGACTCGGCGAAACTAGAGAACTAAGTATGAAAGAAATACACCGTCATGTCCTTCAATTCGAGCATTGCACAAGAAATTTATGGCAACAAGAACAGTGTTGGATAAAAGGGTGAGTGGATGACCAAGAAAATTTGAGGAAAACATTGATCGTGTAAATCGATTACTGTCTTGATGTGCTTCGTGCAACTAATGGTGCCCATATAGAGGTGTATTAAATTAGTTAAAAAAAACTTCAATATCTACTGATTTTGTAACCATTTCCACCTTTTTTTTAAATTGTAAAGAGACTTTATGGACTCCCCGTATATGTGCAGGAGTGAAGTACACCTGGTAATGCACAAATTCACTTTAATATTAACTCTGAAAGTTTAGTTTAATAACTACCACAACAGAATAATATGTACAAATATCATTACATAAAAGGCATAAACCCATCTGCCACCATCTATGATTTAAATAGTAGAGTAGACTGAGCTCTCTACCTTTGGCTGGCAACCACTCTAGGAGAAGGAATCTTCTGAATTCAAAAACATGTAAAATGTTGAAGTATTTAAGGATATTGAACGTGTTGCATTTAACGAAACAAGATAAAGACTTTATTTAGAAATTTATACATTTGAAGTTGTCAGTAGTTTGTTTCAGGAAAAGGAATCAATCATTTGAAGTTCTTAGTTTCTATGAATTGTCAAGAAGAGAAAATATTCATATGAAATCATCGGACACAAAGTAATACTTCAAAAGGTTTAAAACAAATTGAGAGACTTCTTTGTTCGCATAAATATTATACGGTTGTATTCAACATGAATGAAAAGATATATTTTAAAGTACTTAGCTATGGAGTTGAATAGAGTTCTTTGAAATTGCCCTGCTCTCATTACAGACTGATAATGTGTCTGCGTGTAATTTGGTACCAGCGTTATTCAGACGCGTGGAACTCTGCCTCCTGCTTCTTTCTGCTTTTTCTCTCTCTGCTTTGATTCAACTTTCTCTGCCTGTTTACATCAAAAATAATTTCACGTTGTCTCGTTACTTTTTTCTCAGTTTGTAAACCGCTTCCTTTTCCATTGATCAAAATAAATTTTCATATAGGCTCGTTAATTTTGCCTTGGTTTTTTTTCAGTCCGGAGCAAATCCCTCGCGAATTTGAAAACTGTGAAGGAGAGAGTAGTTTTTATTTCGTATTCACCACATATTCAATGGGAAATCTCTCCTACTATCTTTATCAAAAAGTCATGGAAATTCTTAAAAGATAAAGAAAAAGAAATCTACGGAGACCCATGCTCACTTACGTCCTGAAGAGATATGGCATTAAATATTTGGGGAGATAACAAAAATACAAAATTTATCAAGAGCTATAAAGACCAAGAAATTGTGGAGAGCCATGATCGTCTACGTCTTGAAGGAACATGGCACATAAAGAAAGAATTAAAACAACTAGAAAGAAACACATAAAAATTTCACGGTTTTCCTATTTTAATATTCTGATGAATCTTAATTCTTAAGATTAATGATTGAAGAAGCTCATGGCGAGTTCTACGACAATAAAATATCTGTAGAAATTCCCGTGTCGCATCGTTAAATATTTGAGCTGAATAACTTTAGCAAAATATTGCAATAACAAACATAAATATGAATTCTGGTCGTTATTTTAAGAAATGGGTTGAAATGAAAAGATTTGAAGATGACAACTTTTTCCATTTCACGGAAAACAGCCGTTAAACACTTATATCTTCCTTTCCTTTCCTTTCCTTTCCTTTCCTTTCCTTTCCTTCCTTCCTTCCTTCCTTCCTTCCTTCCTTCCTTCCTTCCTTTCTTTTATTCATTTTCTCATTGAATTCAGATAGCGTTTCTGATGTGTTATGTTTATCAAAACGGAATAGCCCATTATTTATGAGGTATTGACAGGAAACGTTAAACGCTTTTATCTCCCCTTCTTTCTTTCTTTCTTTCTTTCTTTCTTTCTTTCTTTCTTTCTTATGTTTATCAAAACGGAATAGCCCATTATTTATGAGGTATTGACAGGAAACGTTAAAAACTTTTATCTCCCCTTCTTTCTTTCTTTCTTTCTTATGTTTATCAAAACGGAATAGCCCATTATTTATGAGGCATTGACAGGAAACGTTAAAAACTTTTATCTCCCCTTTCTTTCTTTCTTTCTTTCTTTCTTTCTTTCTTTCTTTCTTTCTTTCTTTTTACTTTCTTTCTTTCTTTCTTCCTTTCTTTCTTTCTTATTTTCTTATTTTATTTTCTCGTTCTTTCTTTCTTTCTTTTTACTTTCTTTCTTTTTCTTTTTTCTTATTTTCTTTCTTTCATTTTCTGAAACCAGTTATTATCTTTTCCCTCTTTACAAGCGATCAAAACGGAATAGTCCATTACTGGTAGGAAATAACGATCTTGCAAACTGACGAAGGGGGAACAAGCTCAATTATAATTGGATAATTGTCAAAAATGATTTTATTTAAAATCTCTTCATCCCACCTTTTTTGTCTATCTGTCCTTTTGTCTGTTTAGATTTTGGCATTAGATAACTGACAGAAGTTGATATGCCGATAAACAAAATCAACCAAACTATTTCCTGCAGAACCAATGTTTGACCACATGATCTAGGGATTGAATTCATGTCTGTCTGTCTGCATGTTTGCATGTCTGTTTGTCTGTTTGTCTTTCTCTCTCTCTCTCTCTCTCTCTCTCTCTCTGCTTGATATCATGAAAACAAATCTTATCAGATTAGGTAAATGAAACAAATGGTTAATTTTACTAGAGTAAAAGACCCTCTGACTTGAATGAAATTCATCCTTTGAAACTCTGACATTTTGGGAAATTCCTTTGTTTGTGATGAAATTTTCCTCTTTCTTAATACTTTGATTAGGTTTTGGAAAGCATCTTGCACTATCCCAATGTACATTCATATTTTGGTATCACAATTTCTGTCCTTTGTTAAAACACTTCTCAGGTATTTCTATTTTCGCACTTGTTTGATTCTGGTATCTCTGATTTCTAATTTGTATGTAAGGCTGTTCCTCTTGCTGACAACCATGCATTCTGTTTTCTTTCAATTGTTAGTCCTTTCTTCATGCTTTCCTTCATTATCTTCTATAAGAGTTCTTTCAGTTCCCTTTCTCTGTCATTTATCAACACTGCCATTTATGTTATTAAGATTGTAAGTCACCAGTAATGAATCAAGTTAGCATTTTAATTCTGTCAGAATTGCCTCATTGAATAGGTCAAATAAATCCACATCTTTGTCTTAAATGCCTTTGTATTTTTGTATATTTACTGAACTCATTTTCTATCCGTACGCAGGGCGTTTGCTGCCAGTATAGGTTCTTGATTATTCTAATATCTTTCCCAAATATGTCAAGCTTACCTAGGAGTTGATGGCTGGCAGTGCCGATCCTTGCATGGAAGATTCATCTACTGGGATGACACCTGATTGTTTGAGCCAATCCTAGTTTGATTTGGTTGCTTGTTTGCTTTGTTATTTTTATTAACAGAAATTGGGAAGTCAAAGTAGTTTGATGCCTGAGGTAAGAAGTGTGAGAAAAGAAACTGTTGGCAAAGAACTTATAGTTATATCCAGACAATTCAACTGTGAATTGATGAGACCTTGCCACTAAGCTTAAATTCATAAAGTCTAGGTTTCATAGCAAAGAGTTCTGAAAAATTACCTTGAAATCATTTATGGCAAAGGCACAGGAAAGCTACATCACCAAAGTGGGAAAGTTACTGAAACCAAGATGCCAGATGAGGACCAATAATATTGCTGGTTCTTTTTATTAAGAATCTCTAAATATACAACAGGAGCACCAGATTATATTTGGCAGCAATATTCAAATGGATAACTGGTAGACTTATAAATATATAAGACAGATTTATCACGAACAGTGAATCACTTAGCATGACACAGTGAATTAAATTTCTTAGAGAAGACCTAGAAATGGATTTAATATAATCTTTACACTCCATGTCAGCAAAGTATATTAGCCCAAGAAGGTTCAGTGAGTCACTCTCATGGAGGTTAATGTCAACCATGTTGATGGAAGACATGGAGGGGTCTTTCAGGTGATTGATAGAGAGAGGTTTTGTTTTAGAGAATAAATTAACAAACCATTCCTTGTCCCAGTTAACAACTGCCAGTCATTTGTTTTTTTTATCAGCTATCAATTTGACCTTATTGAACTGATCAGACTTACTATTTAGACAGGAGTAAATGGTTGTGTCATCAGTATAGATATCTAGTTAAAAACTGATGATATTGTTAGGTGCAAGGATAGAGCCCTGGAGGACATCTGCATTAATGCAAATAGATCTAGAAGAGTGGCCTTTCAGGACTACTTTCATTTCATAAGTTGATAAGAAAGGCTGAATCACTTAAAAAACTAGACTAAAAATACCATAGCCTTTCAACTTATGAAGAAGACCATTATGCTAATCCCTATCAAATGCTTTTGAGATGTCCAAAGCAACAGTCTGAGCTTCACCAGTCTTAACTAAAACTTGATAGACTCTTTCAGTAATTAGTAGAGCAACAGTTGACCTAGAGAAGCAAAAGCTATATTGCTTGTCTGAAAGAAGGCCCTGTGATACGAGATTCTTGCTAAAATTTGCTGTTTGATTTGTGTCAGTGTATAGTTCATCCTGCTACCCAATTTATACCAGCAGCATGGTCGCTTTGAGAATAATGTTGGAAGGAAATGAAAATGAAGAATATAGTTTGTCAAAGAGATCAATAAAAAGGCAAAAGAATAAAAGGCAAGTAGTACTTTCAAAAGAATCTAAAGGAAATGAAAGAATAAGATGAAGGACAAGAAAGGACTTCAGGCAACATCCGTCCATTGGAATTATCTCTCAGATAAAAACGATAACCCTTTCCTTGTCTGTAGTCTTGAGGTGAGTAGCTAAGTTCATGTATTTAAATTCTCCAGGCATTTTTTTCAGATTCCTTTTGACACTACCATATATTCCCTCATCCCATCATTCACGCTGGGTAGCTTTCCAATTTCTCAGTGCCATTAGCAAAGATATTTTCTGTGATCAAAGTTCATAGTAAACGCATCCTGTATTGAAAGCTGTTATCTTCTATGAGTTGTTCGTGCCAATATGAAAAATATCCAATGTCTGTAGTCGATTTTTGCTTGACCATTGATTACCAATTGTTCTGTGTTTCTTATCTCAATTCAATCCTTTATTTAATCTGACAAACTCCATTTTCCACAATTTCTTGACAGCCATTTTGCCACATTGTTAATATGGTCTCATAACTGTTTCTATATGTTTGCCTAATTTTTAATATACTGTCATCTGATATTTTTTTCTACTTTCTATATTTGGCCTTATCCTTAATACAGTCACACAACTTTTTCTTGTTTATAAATTTTTACACATTCTTAACATACCATCATATCAAAACCGTTTCTACTTTTATTTTATTTTGCCCTATCCTTAATATAGTCTTAAACATTTTCTTGTTCATATATTTTGCCTCATTCTTAATATAGTCTTCTCACAACATTTTCTACATTGTATATTTTGCCTTATTCTTAATATAGGCTCAGCACTTTTTCTTGTTTAAATATTTTTGCCTCATTCTTAATATACTATCTTCTCACATTTTCTACATTGTATATTTTGCCTTATTCTTAATATAGGCTCAGCACTTTTCTTGTTTAAATATTTTTGCCTCATTCTTAATATACTATCTTCTCACATTTTCTACATTGTATATTTTGCCTTATTCTTAATATAGGCTCAGCACTTTTTCTTGTTTAAATATTTTTGACTCATTCTTAATATAATATCTTCTCACATTTTCTACATTGTATATTTTGCCTTATTCTTAATATAGGCTCAGCACTTTTTCTGGTTTAAATATTTTTGCCTCATTCTTAATATACTGTCTTCTCACAACTCTTTCTACATTGTATATTTTGCCTTATTCTTAATAAAATCTCAGCACTTTTTCTGGTTTAGATATTTTTGCCTCATTCTTAATATACTATCTTCTCACATTTTCTACAGTGTATATTTTGCCTTATTCTTAATATGGTCTCACAACGTTTTCTTGTTTACGTAATATACTCCACAACTCATTCATAATATACTCCATGACTTTTTGTACTTTTTCTTGTTTGTGTTTAAAGGAAAAACTCGAAAAATGGAGGCAGTAACAAAAATCCAAATCATTGAAAAGTTTTACAATCTTATTGCAAAAAAATATTCCTTCTGACTTAACAGTTAAACAGAGAGCACACTATTCTATAAAGTAAACACATGCCTGGCATTAGTTAGATTAGTCCATTAGTGAGAACGTTGCAATAATATCTGACAATCATTGACCGCTGTAACTCACAATATGGATCCCTTGAGATCGTCAGTGAATTTATCATTGCAAGATGAAAAAAAATTGTCAAATGATGTGAATATGTTCAGAATATTTTGACACAAGGATTCTCAAGGCCCTAAAAACTGTCAGGACTTCAAAAAAAGCCCAGTTTCAAAAAAAGACTTTAAAACTGATTAGTAGCTGTAGATACACATAAAAATAATTTTTTTTCTGATTTGCAATTAGTATACATATAAAAGCAGTAATATTTTCATTAATTCCTGACCACCAACAATACCTATCAAATGCTCTCTAATTCATTCCTATAGCAACAAAATGATAATTAATGTACATTATACATTTAATGGCCATATTCTGTATACATTAATTCATATCAACTGACAATATTTCTTCTTGATTTTCAATGCTTTCTTATAGTAAAACTATTAACCAATCATTTACATTATATATAATAGCCTTAGTCTATCATTAATGTTTTCATTAATTCATGACCACTAACAATGGATAAAATCATTAGTTGAAGTAATCCAGTGACTTCACCCAAAGAGCTGTGAGTTCAATACTTGGCCTCAGCAGAGATGAACAAAAACTTAGAGAGTTGAATTACTAAAGGGAGATAACTGAAACTGAGATATCCAGAAAATGCATGACATGCGGAACTTTCTCTAAGCTTTTCTAGGATTTTCTATAATAAAATTATTCGCATTGGATTTAGATTATAGCTATAATAGCATTAGTTTTCCATTAAAGCTTTCATTAATTCCTGACTACTGATGATCTCTTTTCTTGTACCTATTTATAAGTATAGTTTATTCCATCAAACGTGTAGACATATGACATCACATTTACAATAATTTATTCACTAATAATTGTTTATGCTAGAGAACCTCCCTGTCTCCCATTAGAATGTCTGATGCTCAACTCCACGATAGCACCTCTCTGTGACTGTTTGGTCTCACACTGTCTGCTGAGCTGAGATGGAACAAATACATTGAATCAATAGCTTCGTCTACCGCAAGGAAAGTTGTACCAGAAAGTTTTTCTCGCCCAAATCCATCCATCAAATCTATAAATCAACCATTCACCCTTGCATGGAATACTGCTGTCATATATGGTCTGGAGCCTCTGCTGTTCCTCTTAAGGTCCTCAACAAAATCCAGAGATGGATATGCAATGTGATTGGCCCTGATCTGGCATCTCATTTACAGTCACTTCCTCACAGATATGGCGTCACTTCCCTCTGTCTTTTCTATAAATACTTTCATGGTAATTGCTCTGATGAGCTACTCTTGCTGGTTCCCAAACTGCATGAATTTAAACGTGCTACTATGATGGCATCTCAGACCCACACTTTCACTGTTGAAATGGTTAAATGTAGCCATCTCTTCTACTCCAATAGCTTCATGTCTCGCACTTCCCATCTGTGGAACTCCCATCCTCTTACTTGCTTCCCTAATCTCCAAATATTCAAATGAAATGTCAATCGCCATCTCCAGATGCCTTGATCTATTCCGCATCCTTCTCTTCATTCTTTCCTCTATCATGTCTCTTTACTCTTGCTCCCATTCTTTGTAACTCCTTGCATGCTAATGGCACTCCTATCTTGCTTGGGGTGAAATGCTTAGAAAATAAACACAGATATTATATATTGCATAATAAAAAGTGAAAAGTATGAATAAAAGAGCAGTTTAAATTATGAGAAATGTTGTCACGACAACTTAGTGTGTTGCATTTCAGATTTGCTGGCATTTCTCTTTCCGAACATGCATTCATATTCCATATTACAGAATAGATCTGTCTATATTTCTGAGATGAGGTATTATGTACATTATTTACATTATTCAGACTGTTGTCCTCAAGGAAACATGGCACAGTGGATAAAGGCGTTGGTTAGATCCAGTGACAAGACCCAAAGAGTGTGAGTTCAATACCAGGTTAAGGCAGTGGAGAACTTTCATAGGGAAAATAACATGAGATAACTGATAACTGACATCCATCAAACATGGAACTAGAACAGTCTACCCCAGTGAACGAAATAAAGGGTTCAGTTCGACATTCCAACCACCTGAAGAAGGCCAGAGCGTACAACGGCTGAAACGTTGTGATAAATATGGCGAAAAAGATGAGGACAACAGTCCAAATAATGTAAATAATGTACAGAATACATATCTCTGGCACCTTATCTCTCTCAGAACAGACATCAAATGTATGGCTGGCATTTGTGTCTTCACATTACAGAATCCTCATCACTATCCTTATGCGGACAGGCATTAAAATACTTGGCTGTTAATCCCTTCTCGATCTTCCTGGAGCCTTATCTTTGTCAGCACAGGCAGCAAATGCTTGGCTGGCATTTCTGACCCCACATTTTCAGAACACTTATCTCTGCAAGAAGAGGCATTAAATGCTTGGCTAGTTATTCCTTTCTGGACCATTCTGTGGTATTATCACTATCAGAACAAGCACCAAAAGTTTTCTTGACATTTTTGTCTCCACATTCTAGAATCTTTATCTCTGCAAGAAGAGGCATTAAATGCTTGGCTGTTAATCCCTACTTGACCATTCTGGTGTATTATCACTGTCAGAACAAACATCAAAGGCTTTTTTGTCTCCTCATTCTAGAATCCTTATCTTTGTCAGAACGGCGATTAAATGCTTGTCTATTATTCCTTTCTGGACCTATCTGGGGTATTATCATTCTTAGAACAAGCATCAAATGCTTTATAGGCATTTGTGTCTCCACATTCCAGAATTCCTATCTATGCCAGAACAGACATTAAATGCTTGGCTATTATTCTCCTTCTTGAGCTTTCTGGGGTCTTATCTTTGTCAGCATAGGCATCAAATGCTTGGTTGGCATTTGTGTCTCCACATTCCAGAATCCTTATCTCTGCAAGAACAGGCATTAAATACCTGGCTGTTATTTCCTTCTAGATCTTCCTTGGTCCCTATTTTTATCTCATCCTACATATTTCATTCGGGAGAATCAAGCCATGAGGTTTTGAGAAAAGCAGGTTGAAACCTGTTCTACTAACCATTCAGGTCCTTGTTTTAAATGAAGCTAAGAAAACATTTAAATTTTTTCAGAAATTTTGACTTATAGCTGGAAAATCAATTTTATCTAATAAAAAAATTCTTAATGCAATATTCACTCACAAAACTAAAAATTATTCTTACAATATAAAATATGTTTTGACTTTAAATATCCCAGAAAGGGTTGATAAGCTGTAAAAAAAAAACAATTTTCAGAATCTTGAAGGATCTACAGTACAAACAATTCAGAAAAATAGACATCGTCAAATTCCATGAAAGATGAGTACAAGTTTTCAAGATTTTATGGACACATGGTTGTAGGGATGCAAAATCCCTTTGGTTGGGATGAAGTCATGGAGATCATGTGATGGCTGCTTAGTGATGTCACAAAATAGAGTTTGTCTGTTGAACTGAAGGCTTCATTTCATTCACCTGGGTTGATTGTTCTAGTTCCACATCTGTGCCTCTTCCTGATGTCTCAGTTATTTCCCTTTAACCCAGCTCTCCAGGTATCTTTTCATCACTGCAGTAGCTATGTATTGAACTCACAACTCTTTGGGTCAAATCACTGAATCCAACCAAAGCTTTTATCCACTGGGCCATGTGTCCTTGAAACGTTAGGAATATAACAAAAAGGATTAGGATCACAGTCTGAACAATGTAAATAATGTAAATAATTACCTCATCACAGAAATATAGATATATTTGTTGAATAATTGTGGAAATTCTTTCTTCCCCTTATTAACAGCAAAATGAAAGTTTGTTTATAACCTCAGACGCAGACATGAACAATTGTTATGAGACAGTAGTTGTCATTCTTGCAACATATTGGTTGTCATAATTGCTTTGGATCATACTTATATATGTGTATAATTATTTGTTGAATATTTGCGGAAATTCTTTGTAGTATTCAATAATCTTGATGAATTGATATGAGGAGAATAAAATAATATGATCAATCAATTAATTTCATTTAATATAGAGATGGAATCTGGAAAAACTACAAGGCATGAGTTTTCCAGTTGGACATTTAGAATCGATGGCGTTGGCATCTGCATAAAGGGAAAGAACAACGGCTTACCAAAGATCTTTGCCAAAAATCTTTGAATAAAATTATTCAGCACTGAGATCATTCATGATTGGACAGCAGACTTCTGCTTATCAAAATAAAACAAAAATCATTCATAGAAAAAAATTCTTTAAATGAAAAAAATCAGACAATACAAGGAAGGCCAAGCAAAGTGTTTGTAACATAGCAATCAAAAGAAGATGAGGATATTAGTCTAAATCAGTGTTTCCTAAATGGTGCAGGTTGGTTCATATGTGCGGTGGAAGAGTATAGCAGGAGAGATGGATAATTAAAAGACAATCAAAGAGTTAGAAACAGTTTCAAAGAAATGTCGAAAATAAGTATAATTTAAAAATTAAAAAAAATTATAATATACTTGTAATTGCATGCATGAGTCTCAGTATAAATAATTATAAATAATTATTGACTGATTTTTATCATTGTGATATTTTTGCATGATATCAAGTATTAAAAATATAGTAACTAGGGTCTGCAAATTGAAGGAGAGCGTTATCAATGATAATGTTCTGACTTCAAATCCATAGTTACTTCCCTTTAACTCGCTCTCTGTTTTTTTATCTTTAAATGTACTTTTTATCCCATTAGATTTGGTGATGTGCGAGCAAATTTTAATTCCAAAAATGCGTTTGGAAATTACTGGTGTAAATGATTCAAGAAAGAATCACAATATTTTATTTTAGCACATCTAATATTAGAAGTTGTGCTTGGCTCAAAATAGTATAAGTAGACATTTATAGTAAAATGACTGAATACAATCTGTCTAAATTGGTTCTTCACTTTTTAGTTAATAATATCCTCTAATACGGTAAAAAGGAAAGGAAACAGAAATTATGATCATCAGCAAAAGAAAAAAAACCAAGATGCAAGTTACAAATTGGGGAAACAGGTACAGAAGTTCAAATATCAGGGGAGCATTTTAACAGAGGATAGAAAATGTGACATCAAGATCTGAACACACAGTGGATTAACGAAAGAAGCATTCCAAAACCTAAGCAAGGTGCTGAGAAATGGAAAAATGTGTTCAAACAAAGAGTGCTAGTCGTTATTAGATAATGCTGTGAGTGAACACATTGCCAAGCATTGCTTCCAGAAGTCCTGGTCGAAAGATCTGTCCCTTCGTGACAAACCCTGCAGTGGTCAATGGATGATGAAACCCTGAAGGTGACCATATTGTAGCCCAACCGCCAAATCTGTGGTGAGATTTCAAAACACTTCCAGGCTTCTGATGAAACAGTCAGACATCACCTGCACCATATAAGAAAGATGCACAGCTGGTGCAAGAGGGCACACCATACACTAAAGTGACAGCTTGTTTCTCATGATTTTTAGCACTGTAATACACCCATATTTGATCAAATGTGATGAAATGTAGACCTTGCATGACACTCCCAAGTGTGCCAGACATTGACTGTTACAACAAGACCCTGTGTCTTACACCACAAGATATCCTCTGTACCCATGCAAGATCATGCTCTGTATCAGGTGCACTAATTGACAAGGGGTACATTATGATCTCCTGTCAATGGGCCAAACCATCACTGTGGACCTTAACTTGCACCAGTTGGAATGTGCGCAACAGGCACTGAAGCAAAAGCCAGCATTGGTTATTCACAATGGTGTACTTTTTCTCCATGACAACTCCAGATCTCATGTGGTGTAGGTGGCCAGGGATATGACACTGTGTCATCTACGTTACTCCCCAGGCGTTGCACCAACAGATTACCACCTCTTCCAACCTGGACAACCACCTTCATGAGAAATCCTCCACAAATGAGTCAAATTTGCAACAGGCACTCACAGGCTTCTTTACATCAAAGACACCAGATCATTGCACTGCTGGAGACACATTGGTAAATGTTCTAAATGTTGATTACTTTGAGAAGTAAATGTGTGATAAATTTGCTGTATAACTTTCTTTTTCTAATGAATTGAAAATAGCAAGGACTATATTGGTTACCTTGTAGAAACACCCTGGATAAACTGTCCATGCCCACATGACAAGAATTACCCAATGAATGATGACTTTGTCATGTCCATGAAAATATCAAATACATCATACTTATTATAAAACCCAGGTTGTGTGTGTGTGTGTCTGATCGTTTATATATTGGATCGGATTTCCTACATTTTTCAACCGATTTCAACAAAACTTCACAGGACTACATAAAATTACCTTGCGGTGGTTCTGACAGCACACAAAATTGGAAAAACACAATTGTTTTTGTATGAAATCAAATTGAAAACAGGATTAAGGGGAATTGCTGGCGCAAGAGTATGAAAGGGGGATAACTCATATCGAGTTATACTTATTATAAAACCCAGGTTGTGTGTGTGTGTGTGTGTGTGTGTGTGTGTGTGTGTGTGTGTGTGTGTGTGTGTGTGTGTTCATTTATAAATGGGATCGAATTTCCTACATTTTTCAACAAAACTTCACTTTTTTTTGGCAGGTAGTGTTTCTTATTGTCTTGCACACTTTTTTCTTTATTTTTACATTCAGATTGCTTTGAAAATTCCATTTACAAGACAATTGTTTATAATAAAATTCTATTCAATCGGTAGACTCATAACGATTGAAAACAATGTTTTTGTTTGAGTTTGGGTTTGACCAATTCGTAAACAAAAAAATAAAACTAATTAAGACATGTATGTCCGTCAACCTTAAACAATAATCTTTGTCAATTTCATTTTTCAGTCTTTATGATGGTCAATATTTGATCTATCTCTTACTGTTACATCCCCGGGCAACTCCGGGCTCTACTGCTAGTTATTTATAAATGAATCACACTCAAGAAAGCTCTTACAACTTAAAACACTTCAATAAAATCATAGAATAGAAATCAGAAAGTTTCTTGTATTAGCCATCATGATTTAGGGAGATACCAAACAAATATCGTGCGGACGTAGTAGAAGACATACCATGTGTCTTTTTAGGGCCAATTAGGAAGAAATAAATAATTAAATTGTGGAGCCGATTTCGTTGTCTAAAAACTTATGAATTCCAGCCCCAACCAGGATACACACAACTATCACCAAGCTCCACACAACTCTCACTTATGATCTTCATAACTTCATGCTAAAAGAAACAGACTACAGCAACACCACCAACAGTAAGAAACACTTTCTAATTATCTCTTGTATTCTCTTTACTATGAGCCATGCACACATGTGTTGACGTTTTCATACAAACATACATATAACAATATTTCATTGTTTCTCACATACGTACACAGTTTATATTTTATTTCAGAACTTTATCAACCCAAACAAAAAGACATTACTTCAATCACCAACACCTTGTATTCTTGTCATTATATTAAATTAATGTTTGTTTGTTGAAACTACATTGTCTTTTCTACTGAATTTTATTCTTTCAATGAAAGTGATTATTCTAAATGGCTGAATTACAAGCAACCCAGCAACAATATTTTATTATTGTATCGAATCCCAACACTCTGAATTTTAACATTCACCAAAAAGGAATCTTGTAGGAATCTTTCTACCCTGTTGGTAGAAAGATTCTTACAACTTCAATACTTTAGATAGCCACATATTCCTTTGTCACAATAGTGAAGGCAAAGGCTACAAAAGAACATCAGATATGCTATTATTAGTAAATCCAAGACCTGTAAATGGAATAAGGCCATCTCCAAGATTAAGAAAAATAGAGATTTTTGGTAATGAGCACCAACAATATGTTTACAGGCAGCAAAAGAAAGAAGAAAAATCACCCGACCAACAGTTAAGCATATTGGAAGATCCATAAAGTTATTGAGCTGCTTTGCTGCATCTGGAGGCCTTGGTAGTACCACAGAGTCATATACTATCAGTTCTCCAGCAAGGTAACAACACAAGGTAAACATCCGAAAAGGAATGGAAGAAATGGACTGTTTTAAACTGGCGAGCAATAAGTCCTGATCACAATCCTATTATATAGGGTCAAATGAAATCTTCTATTAGGAGGTGGGGAAGGAATCTTGCAAACATCAAAGATCTTGAAGAAATTGTTAAGGAAGTGTGGGAGGAAATACCAGGTGAGAATCACAAAGAACTTAAAAATGGCTATCAGAAAGGTCAAAGTGGGTATAACCACATATTAAGAAGGTGTACATACATTACTGCCAATACCATTGTTGTTTTACCTCTTTGAAATTACAACAGGTGTGTTGAAAAATATTTTTGGTTAAATTACTTTGAACAAAGCAATTAAAGGGTAGCAGTAACAGAGACAGGAACTACACGTGTCAGATTTTGGTTAACTGCCCATCGATTGAATCTATATATGTTGGTTTGTGGGTGGCTATAAAAATATCTATGAAATGCTACTGATTAATTACATCACCTTTGGTTAGAAATATCGAATAATGAAAATGAAATTCATATTTGACTCAAAATAATATAAAACTGAACATCATTTCTTGAAAGATTGGTGCAATACAATCTTCCATTCTTTATCATTACGAGTACTGATCGAATATATACTAGTAAAAAATTCATTATTGGCAAATCTTTTTACATTCCTACTTCTCTGATTAAAGATGTCCTTTGACCTTTCAACTTGACCTATTCATTGTCTTATTTTAATCATAAATTTACAGAGTTTGTCAATCATTTGAAGAGGTTGTAATTATCTTCAACTCCTAAGGTTGAGACTAAAATAGAATGCCTGTTCTGAATAAATGAAATCTTTATCCAGATAATCTAATATTCAAGCTGCTTTAGGCTAAGAACAAATAAGGAACAAGACTTTCACTTTTCAACAAAGGGACATAATCAAATTATTACAACACCGGAAATATAGCAAGCAGTTTCCCTGGCTTTCTTTTGTTAAGGTTAATATAAAAACGAACAAGCCATTTTCTCAGGAACAAATAAAAAATTCTTTCCTTTAGAGCTTTTGTTTAGAAGTCTCCAGGCTAATAGCAAGAATAATTTTGTTAGAATTTCATATTAACCCTTTGGTTATCCTCCACTTTAAGTGCCATAATCTGTCAGGCGATAAAGTCTCTCCACAATCTTCTCTCTTTAATATATGTAAACTGCATTTCCACGACTTTTCTTGGGAAATATCACACATTAGTTTCCTGGTGTTTTCTTTTTTCATTCTTAATTCAGATTGGTCTTCTAAGGGAATTTGACCAAGATTAAAGGCCACAGTGTATAATTCAGTGTTGTGCTCTCTAGGACATATGACCAAGGTTAAAGGCCACAGTGTATAATTCAGTGCTGTGTTCTTTGGGACATATGACCAAGATTAAAGGCCACAGTGTATAATTCAGTGTTGTGTTCTCTAGGATATTTGACCAAGGTTAAAGACCACAGTGTATAATTCAGTGTTGTGTTCTCTAGGATATTTGACCAAGGTTAAAGACCACAGTGTATAATTCAGTGTTGTGTTCTCTAGGATATTTGACCAAGGTTAAAGACCACAGTGTATAATTCAGTGTTGTGCTCTCTAGGATATTTGACCAAGGTTAAAGGCCACAGTGTATAATTCAGTGTTGTGTTCTCTGGGACATTTGACCAAGATTAAAGGCCACAGTGTATAATTCAGTGTTGTGTTCTCATGGACATTTGACCAAGGTTAAAGGCCAGTGTAGAATTCAGAGCTGTGCTCTCTGGGGAAACTGACCAATGTTAAAGGCACTATAGAATTCAGAGCTGTATTATCTGTGACATTTGAAGAAGGTTAAAGTCCACAGTGTAAAATTCAGTGCTGTGTTCTCTGGGATATCTGAGAAAAGTTAAATACCATAGTGTAGAATTGAAAGCTGTGATCTCTGCAACGTTTGACCAAGGTTAAAGGCCATATTGTAGAATTCAGAGCAGTATACTCTGGGACATTTGACCAAGGCTAAATGCCAATGTATAGAATTCAGACCTGTTATCAGTGGGAACTTTGATCAAGGTTAAAGGTCAGTTTAGAATTCAGTGCTGTGTTCTCTGGGACATTTAACCATGGTTAAAGGCCACAGTATTGAATTCAGACTTGTGAACACTGGGAACTTTGATCAAGGTTAAAGGTCAGTGTAGAATTCAGAGCTGTATTCTCTGGCACATTTGGCCAAGGTTAAAGGCCAATATGTAGTATTCAGTTCTGTGTTCTTTAGGATCTCAGATCAATTTTAAGGCAACAGTGAAGAATTCAAAGCTCTGTTCTCTGAGACATTTGACCAAGTTTGAAGACCACAGTGCAGAATTCAATGCTGTAGTCTCGGGAACCTTTGAACAAGGTTAAAGACCACAGTGTAGAATTCATTGATGTTTTCTCTCGATCTCTGAGCAAAGTTTAATAGCCACAGTGTAGAATTTAGAGCTGTGTTCTCTGGGAACTTTTACCACTTTACCAAGGCCACAGAGTAAAATTCAGAGCCGTGTACTTCGGGACCTCTGACTCTGATTAAAGACCACAGTGCAGAATTCAGAGCTGTGTTCTCTGAGATATTTGACCAAGTTTAATGGCCACAGTGTAGAATTTTCTTTTATTTTCATAAAGGGAAAGCAAGTGCAGAGTTGAGAGACATCACAGCTATATCTGGTTTTAAAAGCATGGGGATAAAAAGCATGAGTGATTTAATATACTTATATTTTGAGATATTGTTCTCATCTTGTTTGATATAACTGTTACTATAGACTCAACATTTCAACCTAATACTCTGGCCATCATCAACTGTCCATTGTTTGATATCTGGATATGGAACCACCTCTTAATTGCTGTTGTTCCCAGGTCCAGCCTGATCCAGGGTGGGAGCACCTCTTATGTTCCCAACTATGGACAAGTAGTGAACCCACGAAAACAAACAAAATACAATGAAAGTATAAGAAATACATATTTATAGTCAAATTACTAACAATACAATTTTAAAGTAAAATGGCCAGCAATACATTTTATACAAAAAGGACTGACAATACATCTTATCTTTAGTTGAAGCTATAAAATGATGTTCAAAATATTTAGATTTCGGCATTAGATAACTGATAGAGGTTGATATGCCGATAAACAAAATCAACCAATGTCTGACCACATGATCCAGGGATTGAACTCATAACTACTACATGTATAACCAACTCTTACATTACTATGCCACCATCCAGAAGGACAGTTTTTGAATCATTTCTTCCCAGGCTATAATGCCATAAGGATTCAGGGAGTTACTGGGAGTGAAAGAGAATGAGAAGAGTTTAGTGAGAAGAAAGGACAATAAAAGAACAGAATTCATGAAAACAGGAAATGTCAACATTGGTGATGTATTTCTGGAGCCTTTTATATTCATTGTCAGATGGTTTCAACATTTGGTTATCATGGCAGGTTCATACCACTTTTCATTTCAGAAATGCAGAATTGTCAATATACTTTTATTATTTTAAACTATTCTTCTCATTTTGGTTGTTACAGATTTTATATAAAATGAAAACAAGAGAGTTATATAAACAATTGCTCCAGAGAGGAGTTGGGAAGCTTCTCAGACATCACAGACAAGAATGTAAAGACCATGTTTTGGATGAGAAAACAATTGATTGATTGTTTTCTTTTTCTACAACTTACAGATTATTTAAAACTTTTTTAAGATAATAATAATTTTATGATACAAGTCATAATAATTAAGTCATAGCTGGGTGGAGAGGAGGTGGGTTCATACCTTTCCCAGGGGTATTTGAGCATAAGTGAATATAACGAACCCAATGGGAATTGGAACTCAGCTCTCCACTTAACAATTCTGAGCCTTTAAACTTACATCACCCATCAAGGTACTGATATTGCTTAACCTAGGTGGTCATACAGAAACCAGTGTTTCAGATGTTATTCAGTCACTTTCCCACCACCATAATGTGGTTTCCTTGTGTGTTTACTAAAAATATATTCATTGTAATTGTTCAAATAAGCTTCCATCTTTAGTATCTTGGACTCATTAATATAAGGATAATGCTATAATCGGTATCTAGCCACCCCCCCACGAGGGTTGCATGTAGCACAAGGCCGAGTTTATCGTGGGTTTTCCGAGCCCGTAGGCTCGGCCAAAAAATGCCCGTATAACCCGTATAAACGAGATCGGGTTGGTCATTTCTCCCCGAACGAGACTCTGCCCTTCGGCGGAACCTCGTCCGGGTTCCTTTCTGCTCAGAGGCAGAAAGTTCGACCGTCAAGTCGAGAAGCTCGGCTTGAATCGTAAGGATAATGCTATAATGTCAACATTTTACTGTTGATATTGCTAAATGTAACTGTAAGTTCTATTCTAGTAGTTTCTTCACTTGCGCTTCTTGTCTGTCAAACTCTTTTCCAGCTTCTTGTGTTCCTGTTAATTTCTTCTTTATGTGCTGTTTCCCTTCAGAATATATATGATCATGGCTCTCCACAACTACTTGTCTCTTGTAGCTCTTAATAAACCTTGTCTTTCTGCTATTTCTCCCAATTCCTGTGTTATTTATTTATGTGTTGTCTTCCTCTGTCTCTCTTGACCTCTATCTGCCTTGGGAGTATCTGATTTTCCAAGCCCTCCTTCCTCATTATATGCCCCTGAAACCTAAACTGTTTCTTTGTATTAGTTTCCTTTTTGTTTCCATTTTCTCCAAAACTGTCATTGTTCATATTTTCGGTTCTCAGTATCCTCAGCATCCTCTTGTAGTACCATATCTCTGCTGAATCATCTAGCATTCACTGCTATACAGAAGGACAGATATCATATAGCAGTTTAGAAATTTTCCTATTTCTTATTACTCTGCTTAGCTTTTTGGAATATTTCCTTGGTTATCCCAATATGCCTTCTAATTCCATTGTTGCTCTTTTTGTCCTCCATTAAAACACTTCCCAGATATTTCAATTTCTGCCCTTGTTTGATTTTGGTATCACTAATTTTCAGTTTGCTCTTTGATCTCATCCTTTTTTCTAACAAACATGCATTCTGTCTTCCTGCGGTTGATGTTTAATCTTTTCTTCTTGCTTTCCTTCACTAACTTCTGTCAAAGTTTTTGTAGCTTTATCCCTGTGTCTGCTATCGGCAATGCGTCATCTACGGTCTTCAAAATTTAAATGCAACATCCGTCACCATCCTCTGCCTTACTGAGCCCTGTTTTTTTATTGGCTTTTCTCCTCACTAAAAAAAAAGGAAAGATTCTCAGAGAGTGCGGTCAAGTGGTTAGAGCATTAGCATTTTAACCACGTGGTCCAAGTTCAAATTTTACTATGGTTGATTTGTCAAGGTGACTTCTTGGCAGAAAAAAATGTCCTAGCATGCAACACCACTAGAGATTCTTGATAAAATCCATAGAAGAATCTGCAATGTTGTTTGTCCTGACCTGGTATCTCGGCTTCAGTTACTCTCCCATTACCATAACATAGCTACCCTTTTCTGTAAATATTTTAATGGAAATTGGCCTGATGTGCTTTCCCTTTTGAAACCTTGAATTGAATTGAAGTTCAGTACTAGATTGACAACTAGGTCTCATCATTTTATTGTTGAAATGGCTAGATTTAACTGTAAGTTCTATTTTAGTAGATTCACCTTTCACATTTCTTGCCCATGGAACTCTCTTCTGAATTCTTGCTTTCCAGTCAAATCCATCTTCTGTCTTTCTGAATCCTTTTCTTTTATTGTTTTTTTCTCTTCACAAACATTTTCTCATTTTCTTTCACTCTCAGTAACCTGTTGCATCTTAGTGGCTTTATTGCCCTACTTTATTAAAAGAGAATGTGCCTATAATAGGGAACAAATGTATCCATGATTCGATTCTAATAGATTGTTTTCTTGCACTTCTTGCCTGTGAAATTTTCTTTTAGCTTCTTGATTTCCTGTCAACTATGATCTTCAGAAATTTAAATGCCATGTCAATCATCATCTTCTGTCTTTCTGAACCTTGTTCTTTGTCATGGTAATTTACTCACACACGCACGGACTCTCCCAGCTATAAATTGGAGAGAGAAGATTTCAACAGTCAGCCTGACAGTCAGACTGAACATTTTTGCCGTAACAATCTCGTTTGTATATATTTGTATTACTGTTTCTATTAATATATTTGT
Source organism: Acanthosepion pharaonis (assembly GCA_903632075.3). Taxonomy (NCBI): domain Eukaryota; kingdom Metazoa; phylum Mollusca; class Cephalopoda; order Sepiida; family Sepiidae; genus Acanthosepion; species Acanthosepion pharaonis. Next base: position 550,007 of record CAHIKZ030000994.1, on the reverse strand, counting down.
TTAACTCAATTCCTCTCTTGGGCCTTTATTTCTGGCCCTAACAAGGCCACAACATTCTTTTATTGTCCTTTTTGCTCACTAACATTTTCTCATTTTCTTTCACTCTCGGTAACCCCTTTCCGTCTTAGTAGCTTTATTGCCTTTCTTGTGCTCTTGGTCCTAATGGGGCATCTCAGTTTCCTTCGCATTTCTCACCACCATAAGGTAGCTTCCCTGTGCTTTTCCTTTTTTTTAAGCTTTTCACCCCAAGCAAGGTAGGAAGCCACTAGGACGCAAGGGGTTACAGAAAATTTGGACATCAGATAGGAGTGATAGAAGAAAGGATGAGGAGAAGGGTAGTGGATAGATCAAGGCAACTGGAGGTGTCGATTGACATTACATTTGAATAGCTGGAGATTATAGCTCTCAGGGAAACTGGAATAGGGAAAGGAGTTCCACAGGTGAGAGTTGCGAAAGATGAAGCTATTGGAGTAGAAGAGACGGCTACATTTAGGAGTTTCGACACTGAAGGGGTGAGAGCGGGACGTCAGCCTCGTAGGGCGCTTGAACTCAGGAAGTCTAGGAACCAGCAAATGCAGCTCCTTGGAGCAATTGCCATGAAAGTATTTGTAAAACAGAGAGAGAGAGGTGACTGCGCGTCTGTGAGAAAGTGACTGTAGACGAGATGCCAGATCAGGGCCAATTATATTGCATATCCGCCTCTGGAGCCTATCAAGAACCCCGAGGCAAACAGAAGGGGCTCCAGACCATATATGACAGCAATACTCCATGCAAGGGCGAATTGTTGATTTGTAGATCTGGAGGATCGATTCCGGGTAGAAAAATTTCCTGGCGCGGCACAGGGAGCCAACTTTCCTTGCGGTGGACGAAGCAATTGACTCAATGTATTTGTTCCATCTCAGGTCAGCCGTCAACGTGAGACCGAGCAGCTGCAGAGAGTTGCTCTCGAGAAGTTGAGCGTCAGACATTCTAATGGAGGACAGGGAAGGATAATAATCTTATGGTAATTGTTCTGAGGAGGTACGGTGGATTAATGGATTATCTATTCGGATTGAGGAATCAGAGAGCTGAGTTCGAATTCCAATCGAATTGATTACATTCACTTACGTGCTAATACCCTTGGGAAAGGTATGAACCCTGTTTTTTTTCCCTTCCCTCAGCTATGAATTGCAACTGGTCTACTACAGAAAGAAACCTACTGCAGGAAAAAATCTGCCTCGTCAGTCATGTACCGAAAGATACATGATCACCTATGCATGCATCATGCATGGCACATAACTGAACTGAATTGTTCTAATGAACTTTTCTCGATGGTATCTAGACTTTATTAAATTTATGAAGCATAATACTAGACCTCATCATTTTATAGAGGAAATTGATAGATCTAACCATATGCTATTTCTATGCTATTTCTTCTCTCGCACTTCTCGTTTGCGAAACCCTCATCTGGTATTTTGCTTTCCAGTCAACTTTAACATTCAAAAATTTAAATCCAATGTCAATTGTTATCTCTTGTCTTCTTAATTCCTGTTCTTTTTTTTGTTCGTTCTCCTTAATAATGTTTTCTTTTTCTCATATTCTCTCATTCTCAGATGTATACATGATGTATGTGTAGGGTTATGTGTAAGCAAGGTGTTAAAATTTGATCCTTCAATTAACTTTAGAATGTAGATTTTAGTTCCGGAAAAACTGAGAAAATTCAGAAGTACTCAGTATGATTTGGCAACAACAATGTCGGTCAAGTGTTCATCAGAATAAACACCTTGGGATATAAGTAGTGGTGAAGATACACCTGCTCAGTTGTAAAATAAGGCACTGAATTGCATGTATATTAGCCGAGATGAAAAGAAAAAGTTAAACTGGCAGAAACATTTACACTATTTACATTGTTCGGACTGTTGTCCTCATTCATGACATTTCGGCCATTGTACACTCCAGCCTTTTTCAGGATTTTATATTTATGAGATGAGGTATTTTAACTATTCACATTATTTACATTGTTCAGACTGTTGTCCTCATTTTTATTGCCATATTCATGATGTTTCGGCCATTGTATACTCCGGTCTTGGTCAGGATCTGCCTATATTTCTGAGATGAATTATTGTAACTATTTACACTCTTTTCATTGTTTCGACTGCTGTCTTCATCTTTAGTGTTATATACACAACATTTTAGACATTGTAGGTCCGGCCTACTTCAGGTGATGTACGTTGGAATTTCGAACTGAACCCTTTATTTTGTAGAGTTTTCTAGTTCTACATGCCATGCCTCTTCCAGATGTCTCAGTTTCAGTTAATTCCCTTTAGTAACTCTCCAGTTTGTTTTTATTTTTAATTTTTTTTGTTCATCTCTGCTGTTTGACAGATATTGAACTTGCAACTCTATGGAACAAGTGACTGTATTACTTCAGTCAAGGACACGTGGCTCAGCGGGAAAAATGCATTGGTTGAAGTAATCCCATGACTTGACCCAAAGAGTTGTGAGTTCAAGACCTGGCCACAGTAGAGGCAAACAAAAACATTGTTTGTTTTATTTTGTCTTACAGCATATCAACTTCAGTGGTTATTTAATGCCAACAAGATTTTTAGGATAAAGATAATATATATTCTTTGTAATAAACCAGTTTGTAGATCAGGTTTCATTAACGTATTTTTGCAAACGGGGGTTTTGATGAGAGTCTAATTTACAGCTGGTAATATTTTTTTTAAAAAATGTAATAGTCGTAATACTTTTTTTCAAAAATGTGTTACTGGTATTTTTACTATAAAAATCTATTTTCGTACTTTCATAGTGTTTTGACCCCAGTTTAGGGTGTTAATTATTTGCACATAGCTGGCGCCCTAAAAGGGGCTACCACTGCAGGGCAGGGTGGACCTGGGAACAACAGCAATTAAGAGGTGGTTTCATGCTCCTCGAAACCTCCTGATCAGAGGTCTTGCTGCCAGATATCATCATACCCATGATGTACAAAAACTTGGAGAGTTGAGTGAATAAAGGTAATTAACCGAAACTGAGACATCAAGATAAAGCATGACACATGGAACTAGAACGGTCTACCCTCGTGGACTAAATAAACGGTTCGGTTTGAAATTCCAAAGTACTGAAGATGGCAGGAACGTATAATGGCTGAAACGTTGTGAATATGACAATAAAGATGACGACAACAGTCTAAACAATGTAAATAGTTACAATACATCATCTCAGAAATTTAGACAGATGGTAGAATTATGATTTCCAGTTTTGAAACTTGTTATATCCGGGCTTCTGCTGACAGTTTTTTTATCCTGTGGGGGATAGAAAAAACCCACATAACTTGTCAATAAAAAAAACATGTGCAGTCAGACAGATGGTGAGACTGACCAATGTTACATTCAGTTTAGGTATTTAATCCTGGTTTTAATCATAGTCATTTCCTCTTGGTAAAAGTGTTACCTGCCGAAATGTCTTGCGTGCGATTTATGCTAGACCACCACTTTAGGTTGAAGTGTCACCTACCAATTGCCTGTTGTGTATTTGCATTATCTTCAAAATGCTGTTGCGTTTATTATCATTATTATCATTTCGATGTACATAGATGAAGGTCATATACTCATACAAATTTAATATTTTATTTCGTAAATTGACAAGATAGATATCAATCTAGAAATATCTGGAATTCTTGGAGACACTCAGTCAAATATTAATGTAGGCGCACCAGCTTAGATATTAGAGAATATACAGTTTTTACAACAACAGAACTGTAGTCCAAAGTGGTTCCATGTCACACTACATGATCAATATAAAACTTCCACTGGAAATAAATATGACCAAGATCTGCATGTACAAAATGCCATGCAGTTGTAACAGAGATTACAAGAGTGAGACTAAAAATCCACTAAAAATAATACTGAAGCAACACTGAAAAGCTGTCATCTGTGGTGACACTTTAAAATTAGGTATAGCTGACCATGTGATAGAGATTGTTAACCTATATGGAATGATATCAAAATAAAAGACAGAGACTAACACTTGAGAATGAGAAAGTTAAGAGAGTTTTGCTGATACAGTGGAACCTTGATTCATGAATTTAATTCGTTCCTGAAGCCCGTTCGTATCCCGAAATCTTCGTAAACCGAAACTATTTTTCCAATATGAATCAACGTAAAATGGATTAATCCATTCCTGGTCCCAAGATGATTGCTTGTTTAAACTTTAACAACAGTACTTTGTGCACAAGTTTATACACAAAACTAATGAAGCTCATTAAATCTAAGAAAAACAATAAATAAACCCAATACTAAACAGATAAAATATAGATGAACACTTCAATTTTACCGTACCTGTAAGTGGGAAAGTTGATGGCATAAGAGGAAGGTGGTGTTGAAGGGGAAGGAAAGAGATGTTATTATTTGGAAAAGGGAAAAAGGAAAGACATGGTCGTCTCTTTATTTATAAGAATAGTATAGATTATTACTTTTGTCATATGAAACTGACTAGGAAGTGACAATATCATCACCATAAAGACAATATCATCAACAATTGTTTTTCTCTTAACTTTTCTTTATCATTTACCAGTATCACTTCTAGCTTTCTTTGGAGCCATGACTAAGGACTAATGAAGAGAAAAAAGGAAAAGTACAATAAAATTGGAAAAGAAAAGCACAACACATGAATGTATACAACATGGCGGTCTACAAAGAAATGATTCCGTTCGGGTTCACTCGGTTCGGCTCGGTTCAGCAATGTTGTTCGAGAACGGAAATTTTGTTTGGTAACCGAGGTATCTTCATCTCAAATATTCTGTTCGAAAGCCGATTTGTTCAATATGTGAGATGTTCTAGAACTGAGGTTGCACTATACTCCAATGATATAATCAACAGATTTAGCTCAGAGGTTAATAGTTTGGGATTAATAATTTGAGTGATAAATTTAGTGGAAGATGCACGGATAAAGTGAAGAAATAAGCAAATCTTCAACACGGCTCTACAATTTTTTTTATTGAGTATTATTTTTCTTTCAAATTGAAAGAAGTGAATAACAAAGATTCTTTGCGAAACAACTTCACTCAAAATATTTTGTGTATCTTTTTACAGTGCAACCGAATGAATTGCGTTGGTATAAGAGAAAAAGAATGTGTCTATATGTGAGAATGTGTGTGACACAGATATACGTTGTTTCATGTATGCGTATAAACTGTAGCAATCAGTAGTATGAATAAGCAGGAAGCTAGATTGATACTCTTGACGCTCGTAAACAAACTTAGTCTGTATTCTTTTATGTATCAATATCGCTAAGCATTTTTTGTAATATTATATACTCAAATAAATATGCAAAACGTGAGTAATTAATTAAGTGTGAGATTTTCACTTTTGTATAACAAATGAACAACCACCCTGGTCAAAAGTTAGCTGAAAAAACTAATTAAAAAATTCAAAGAATACCGCACATCTGATATGATGTGACTGATTGGTAAATATATATGAATATAAAAATTAAGATCAAAAATATAAAAATTCAAGTTATCAAGCCACTGGATCCGACCACTGATTTTATCTACTGAGCTATTCCCTTCTATCCACTGGGTCATGGGTCCGTTTATCCCCTTTTATCCACTGAGCCATGGGTCCGTTTATCCCTTTTTATCCACTGGGCCATGGTTCCGTTTATCCCCTTTTATCTACTGGGCCATGGGTCCTTTTATCCCTTTTTATCCACTGGGCCATGGGTCCGTTTATCCCCTTTTATCCACTGGGCCATGGGTCCGTTTATCCCTTTTTATCCACTGGGCCATGGGTCCGTTTATCCCCTTTTATCTACTGAGCCATGGGTCCTTTTATCCCTTTTTATCCACTGGGCCATGGGTCCGTTTATCCCCTTTTATCTACTGGGCCATGGGTCTGTTTATCCCCTTTTATCCACTGGGCCATGGGTCCGTTTATTCCCTTGTATACACTGGGCCATGGGTCCGTTTATCCCCTTTTATCTACTGGGCCATTTCCCTAGTTCAGTTCATATTTTCTGAAGCTACACTCATTGCCTGACTTTTTGAAAAGTGTCATTTTTCTTTTTTCATAAATTAATAAGATGAATGTTTTTCCTATTATTTGGTTTGGTGCAAATTTACATCCATTTTCTTACTGACCCAGTTTGGAAAGACAGCAAATTTAAAGAACTGAAGAGAAAAATGTCCTCGCAGCCTGATATTGTGTCTGCAATTTTTTTCTATCTTGTGAGGTTTATTTATTGAACCAGAGACAAACTGGCAAATCAAATAATTAGATTGTAAGGTTATCTGTTCTTTGCTCACTCACAACATTTTAGTAACCATTTTGACATTGGAAGTTGATCAAAAGAAGCATTTGATATATGAAAATCAGTTGCTCTGACTCTTGCAGCTTTGTATTGATTCTCTCATATATATATATATATATATATACTAGCAGTATAACACGTCTTCGAACGGGTGTTTCATTACTGGGAATTTTTACCGTTCAGTTGGAGCAATTTAAGTTTAAAGTCAGCCCACCTGAAAATCAATATTAGTAACAACAATTGGGTGCAACTGAGGCATATCCCCAAATGGGGAGGTGTAACAATTTGAATGGAGGATGGCCCTGAAAAAGGCCGTTTTTGCATTTGTCGTGGTAGGATCCACCTAATTTGCATAGTGGAGTACCGACCATATAAATATGGTTGGTACCGGGAAGACGAGGGGAGGAATCAAGAGATTCAATCCAGAGACTCTGCCCGACTGCGACTAAGTCAACACATTCCAGGAACGGTCTTCCCAAGAAGATACAAAAGACTATATGTAAATATTGTGTACACTTTCTTGTTTCAATACATTTTGTTCTAAGTACATTTTGTGTTGTATTATTATTCCATGCATTAGTCACGTTTCAAGAGTATTCTCATCTTACAAGGAAGGAACCTCTTCCATGGACCATCATAATAATAATATACGATCATTTTTATTTATAATCTATTTTTTTTATAATTCTAATAATCTTTTGCATTAGATTTCAACTCTCTAAACTGATTGTACGCTGTTTTTACGGACATTAAATTTTGCCTTTGTTTTTTGTGCAAAGTGTAAAAAAATTTATTTATATTTGTCTATTTCGATTTTTCACCTTCAAAGTTGTAATTTTTTCCAGCCAATTCGGATTCAAAACCGGCAATGAAGAATTATCTCTCAAACAAAAAACAATTTCATCGAAATTGGATGGAAACTGTGGAAACGCATAAACAATATCCGATTACACACAAACACACAAACATACACACACATTTTGAGAATTATATATATATATATATATATATCAGGTCATCCCATAAGTTCTGTCCGAATTTTAACTTTTTGTTAAAATGAACGTAATTTAAAGAGTATTTTATAATGTCTAATGGAACTGAACATTATTTTTATGTTTAGATGCATTTAAACTGATCAAATTTTATTTCAGAGAACAATAAAATTAAATTTTGTTTGATTAAAACCCTGCTAACATGGAAGTACCCAAGAATCATTTGAGGCACATAATGCTTTATGAGTTCAAGAAGGGAAACTCAGCAGCCAAAGCGGCTAGAAACATTCACTCAGTTTATGGAGAGGAATGTGTGAATGAAAGAACTTGCAGAAGATGTTTTGCAATATTCAAAGGTGGAGATTTCACCCTTGAAGATGAAGATCGAACCGGACGTCCACTTGAGTTTGATGAAAAGCTTCTTGAAGCAGCCCTTGAAGAAAATCCTGCTTTATCAGTTGAGGAATTGGCAGTGGTTCTCAGTTCAAACCATACAACTACTCATCGTCATCTTCAACAACTTGGAAAAGTTCCTAAACTTGGAAAATGGGTGCCTCATGAATTGTCAGAAAACAACCTCAAATCCCGAGTTGACATCTGCTCTTTTCTCTATTCTCGCCAACTTGTTTCACCTTTTTGGGGTAGATTTGTGACTGGAGAGGAAAAATGGATCTTTTATCGAAATGTTAAGCGGAGAAGGGAACTTCATGGGCAAAAGGTTCTTCTTTCAAGCTGGGGGGATCGCCAAGGAATAATTCACTTTGAATTCTTACCACCTAATGCAACAATTAATGCTCAAATATACTGTCAGCAATTAGAGCGTTTGAACCAAGCTTTGAGGAAAAAAAAGACCTGCTCTAGTGAATCGAAAAGAGGACAATGCGCGACCCCACACAGCAAGTATCACGTCACAAAAGATCGAAGAACTTGGTTGGGAGAAAATTCCTCATCCATCTTATTCTCCCGATCTTGCTCCTTCAGACTACCATTTTTTTCGTAGCTTACAGAATCATTTGGAAGAAATAGTTTTTGTAACACAGGAAGAGTTTAAAACTGACATTTGTGATTTCTTCGAATCAAAGCCAAAAGAATTTTACAGTAATGGAATTAGTAAGCTTCTTAATAGATGGAAGGAAGTCATAGATAATCAGGGAAAATACATTGTTGATTGAATCTGTAATTAAATGTAACATTTGCTCATTTGTTTTCTTTATTCAAAATTCGGACAGAACTTATGGGATGACCTGATATATATATATCGGAAAACGACATATCATTTTTTTTTATGAATAATCTAAAACTTGGAAGAGGAATTTATTCTTATATCTGGAATAATTATCACAGGGAATACAGGGCAGAGGATTATATGAACGCAAAAGGAATCTTTTACAAAACAACACATTAAATGCATTAGTTGATCACCATGATGAGTCTATACCATAATTTTGATTTAATAAATATATATGTATGTATGTATGCATGTATTGGAACTTTAATTCAATATTCATGAAACTTCTGATCCTTGGCAATGATTAATTAATGGCAATGATTAATTAATGTTATTTTCGTTTATGATCGATTTCATCACAATACATCTGTTAAACTTAGAGAGTAATTATACATTCTTATTGCTCAAAGTACAATAGTATTTTAAAAACCTCGTAGAATTCCAATAAGATATCTTTAATCATTTCTAAGATGCAACAGTTCAGAGCTTAATCTAACAATTGTACAGTTTTGCGGTTACACGATTTGGACAATATTGCTGTTATACCCGGTATATATATATATATATATATATATATATATATATATATATATATAATAACAATTTATAATCGGTAGGGATAATTCCAAGGATGATATTAATTCAAAGAGAGATCAATGTAAGTTACAGAGCAATATAATAATAAATCAAGAAAAACATAAAAATCTATATTGGTTCTAATTTATTTCATGAATATTTTTATATTCATCTCTTCAGTCCGAAAGTTTTTTAGATTTCTAAAAATCTGAAATAAATTATAACCGATGTGCATTTTTAAGTTTTTTCCTTGATTTATTATATATATATATATATATATATATATATATATATATATATATATAAAAAAAAGTCTTAAACACTAATATTCCATGGAATATTAGTGTTTAAGCCTTTTTATTATATCCTTACTCTGTCCTAGACATTGAGTTCTACCTGGATCCTTCCTCTTGAAATTTTTTTTTTTTTTTTTCTGAAAATATACATGTATGGATATTTTTCATATATATTTTGCATATGTATGTATATTTTCCACTATTATCTATATATATATATATATATATATATATATATATATATATATATATATATATATATATATATATAAAAGCAACATCCAAAACTATGATGGATATGATCAGAACTAAGAATATCCACAACAATAGTAATTCTGAAGCTGTTATATATTACCCGGCTGTTCCTTACAGTATATTAGGGAAACTTGTAGAAATTTAAAAGACGTATATATGAACATAAAAAGGTTCATATAGACAGGAATTTATCAAATGTCAACAGAAATTTCGTTCTACAGAAGGAAACTGAAAATTTATAGGTTGCGGCGTAAATGTTGTTACAAAATTTCAAATGAATTCTATTTCTAATGTTGAAGCTTGGATAAGCATGGAATAATAATAATACAACACAAAATGTACGTCAACAAAATGTATTGAAACAAGGAAAAGGTACACAATATTTACAGTTAGTTTTGGTATATTCTTGGGAAGACTGTTCCTGTAGAATGGGTTGACTTAATCGCAGTTGGGCAGAGTCTCTGGATTGGATCTCTTGTTACTTCCCTCACCCGTCTTCCCGGTACCAACCCATATTTATATGGTCGGTACTCCAATATGTAAATTAAGTGGATCGTACCACAACATTTAAATTTTTGAGGAAGCTTAACATCAGGAAAAGGCAACTGAAATTTTTAGGACACTTAATGAGAAAAGAGGGGTTGAAGAATCTAATACTGACAGGGCGGACAGAGGGAAAGAGAGACAAGGCAAACAACGCGTGACATAATTAGTGGCCTTAAGCAAGTCGATGGCAGAACAGGGTCTTGGAAAAGTAGCAAAAGGACAAAACATATTGAGAACTACAAGGGAAGTGGGAGGTGGGGAGTCATGATCACCCACGTCCTGAAGGGACACGGCACATAAAAGAAGAAGACTCGCCTAACAACGTATTATTTGTTTTTCAAAGTATTTTAGCATTTACTAAGTAGTTTTTGAAAGAGTTCGTTTTTACGCGAACCTACGAGAAGGAAAACTGAATTTCAAACTGTATAGAAGGCAAATGAAAACCATTTTAGTATTTTCCCCAGAAAATAAAGGGAAAGTAACCTGTGGATGATAGAAAAGTGGCACTGAAATCCGAAGGTACATTAGACTAGCGAAAGATGCCTTCCAAAAGCTAAGCAAGGTACTGAGAAACAGAAAAATCTCATTAGAAACAAAGAAAAGAGTTTTGGATTGCTATGTGACACCCATCCTCTTATATAGCAGGGAATACGCCACGGATGAGAAGAAAACTGGATGTCAACAGAAATGTCGTTCTACAGAAAAGAGTGATGGATTGCTCTGTGAAATCAGTAAATTTTGTATAATCTCGCAACGGATGAGAAAAAAAAACTTCTTATATACCGTAAGTATGAATACTAATGTGTATGTCTCAGTCCTCATAAATACGTTGGCCACTGTCGTAAGTGGGGTTAATAAGCTGTCTAAGTAGTCCACTACTAGCAGTGGTTTACCTACTTCACGCCGCTGGCGAGTGTTGTATTTTGCTGATGTTATAAAGATTAACATTTCATTTCCGTTTTGGTTATTCCTCATTCAGTAACCTTTTCTAGGTTACAACAAAACTAAAGGTATCAGTAATGTAGTTCTACAGAAGGATATGAAATATCCCATAGGCAGAACGAGTAGACAACTTCAAGAAAATAGCAACAGAAAGAACACTTCTACTCAAAATCAGGAAAAGACAACAGAAATTCCTTGGACATAATGAGAAAGAAGGTCTTCGAAACCTTAACTTTCACCGGGCATATGAAGGGCAGGAGCAGATAGGGGAAGACAGCGAGCCACTTATCTGAGGAGCTTATGCGAATTGATGGCAGAATGAGATGCAAGGGACTTAGGAAAGGAAGAAAAAATGCAAAAAGCCACACGAGATAGAAACTTGTGGAGAGCCATGATTGCCTATGCCTTAAAGAGAATCGGCCCGTCGAAGAAGAGAAAGCATTTAAAGACTTTTTATTGAAGCAGAATCATCTAAGTCATCATCAGAAGGTCTAAGATCAGAATTAAAAGGGATGATTTATTTTTTGTTAGCTAAGTGAAGATGAGTGATAGACTTGACGGAACCTATATGAGAATGCTCTGGGACATACCTAGTGTGTCACTGCAAGAACACAAGACAAACAAGGTGCTCTATAGAAAATGGTTAAGTGTGACAGAATCTCTATGGATTAGAAGACTGCGATTCACTGGTCACATTTGGAGAAAGAAAGATGAGCTGTTAAAAATAGTACGCTTGTGGGAACGTCAACACGGAAAACGGAAGAATGGGAAGATTGCTCACCAAATATAACATCCCTGTACTTCTTTCTATGGAGTTATGTTAAAGAAATCGTGTATCGAACAAAGATACGGGACATCACTGATCTGAGGCAGACGATCGCTGATGCCATTGCCACCATTGATGAGGCTATGCTACAGCAAGAAATTGTGTACCATCATGATGTGTCTCGTGCAACTAACGGTACCCATATAGAGGTGTATAAATTAGTTAAAAAAATACTTCATTATCTACTCCTCATTTTGTAACAATTTCCGCCTACTTGTCTGTTTATTTAATTTTGCAATATTTCTTTTTTAATTTTAAAGAGACTTTATGAACACCTTGTATATTGGGTGTATTTGGACAGCAAATTTACGTTGATACATGTTTGGTTAAAGAGCAAGGAAATTATTAATGTTTTTTTGCGTAAGTTTAGGATCAATTTCTTGTTTTCCAGTGAAAAAAAAATGAATACATATTGTCAGATTTTATAGTATCGATTAATTCTTGTTTCTTTCTCATCTTTAGTTGTAAGTTTTATTGCAAAAAACGCGGTCAATAATGAGCAGAAATCAAACCAGTGTGTCTCCCTGTAAGACTCCAGCTGAGACTCCGTCTAATGAAAACAGTTGAAACGTTTTAGGAAATAAGTGATTGAAAGGCGGGTGAAGGTTGTAGAATATCAATGCGCCATATTAACAGGCAAAATAATACTAATAATATATTCAGGTATTGTGTCAATCAAATATATTTTTATGACCTATGTCTTTCGAATTTATATAAAAATGTCAAGAAGAGGAATAGACTGAAAAACATTTAGATTTCTTCACTACCCGCATCATTTCATCCTCAAAGCTAGAAAACGGACATAAAAGTCTACAAATCCAAAATATTACACACCACCGATAGCAACAACGCAAATTGCGTTCTAACAATCTAACTAAAAAATTGGAAAATAAATTGTCGCCAACAATCAGGTCTTTACCACCTCCTCCAAGATAATCAGAGAAATAATTAAGAAGAAGCATAGATCCAACACCACATCAAATGCCTGGATTTATTAAACAACTAGCTTAAAAGCTTCCCTATCAGGTGGCATTTAAGCTATCCCCTGTGGAAGGCACTTGATTGGGCCTTCATCACGATAGGCGACAATATTAAAATGCATTAAAATTTTGCTTACCTTTTAAAACTTTAACGATAATTCTTCTGTCACCACTTAATTTAAAGGCAATTTGGTATACGTAGGTCCTTACTTTCCGTACAAACAATTATTTTTATTCCATGGGTGACTTTCGTTGGATTTCGTAATTAATTTCGATTATTCCCAAATTTATTTCCAAGTTATAAAAATTGTCATCGTACGAAAAAATTTGTTGTAAAAAATCACGTAAAAAAATCGTCGAAGACAATCGCATTAATGAAAACTTGAGAATCCAAAATTTCTGGAATTGCATGGTCCGGATCCGTCCCGGAATGGTTTTAATTTACTCACGGAGTCCGCCTGATTCCAAAATGGTATGGTATGTTGGGCTACGGCCTCTAGGAGTTAAGTTGAAAAAGTATGACTCAGTGACACACTGACATTCGCATTTATTATATAGAAAATCTTGTAATATAGATACACAGGCGAAACGTCTCCTGAATCTAAAAGCCCGCATCTATAAACACAACAGAGAACTACGTTGGGAAAACTCACTTATAATACACAAGAAGAAAAACTTTCATTTTACAAATGCCACCCAAGTTTTAAAAAAAGAACATAATTATTTACATCGAAAATACTGCGAGGGTGTCGGGATAAAAATTTTACCAACTATAATCACACTTAAAAAACAGTATATTACATAAGCAACCATTATTAAATGCATTCTTAAAGAGTCTAACGTATATTCAACTACCACTACTAAAACCAACATTCAAATTCCAAATATAAATAATACCTTCTATACCACACACACGCACACACACATACGCACGCACACACAAACATTATCACTCGAATCCCGCGTAAACATACTATAATTATGATATACACATAAATTATACACACGATCGCTACTTGACAAGTCAAATGTATGCGATGCCTGCTTAACCAAATCTTAATCAAGCAACACAAAAATAGAAATACCAGATTTTTTTCCGTATCTCATTCTCTGATGAAGCTTTAATAAAAGCGAAATATGTTAGATTTATAAACGTTTCTTATTTGTTCTCTATCTTATAATGTATATATATATATTTACAGTAAGGTTCATGCAGTACAAGGCCCGATGGGTGGGGGAGTGGAACCACTCGATGTAGAGGAAATTAAGGGGAAATTTACCTGGATAGGCGAGAAAGATGATGGTTAACTCTAGACTTGAACAGGTTAAGATTGTAGTGATCAGGATTTAGGAGTCTGTTCTACAGAACAGTGGCTCACGGGAAGAAGCTGTTCGAGGGAAACTTACTTCTCGCTGACGGAATACGAAGGGAATGTAGATGGTTTGCTACTATGTAAAGGGCATGGCTGGTCCTAACAGTGAAGGTCAGACCTGGTGGAACAAGGAGATGCATTACGTGCGAGCACCTTTCATGAGAGTAGCGATTTGGCTTTTGTAAGGGTAGAGGATAGTAGGAGGGGTCAGGTATTTACTGGAGCGGTTCAGGTTTACTTACATCCTTAGAAATGGATCGTATGTACAAGTTCCACTTTAGGTCGGGTGTGAGTTTGAGGCCCAACTACGGAGGGGATGTAGGGTGGTTTGCTGCTATGTTAGTGGCATGGCGTGTTCTTGCTGTGAAGGTTTTCCTCAGCAGGACCAGAGAATGTAGTTCATCCAAACATTTTCCGTGGAAAGAGCGGCAGGGCCGGGAGAGACTTGCCACGTCCCACCTGTGGTAGAGACGTTGAAGGGTAGAGAATCGTTTGTTTAGAGACGCTTTTGAACTTTGTCTAGGATGGAAAGTGAGGACTGGGTATCTCCCGCCCAAATATGGCGACAGTACTTCATTTGTGACCTGATCTGGATTTTGTAAAGGTAGAGGATAGAAGGATGGGTCAGGTACTTACAGGAAGGGTCAGGTACTTACAGGAACGGTTCAGGTTTACTTACATCGTTAGCAATGGATCGTATGTACAAGTTCCACTATAGGTCGAGTGTGAGTCAGTCTTTCAAGGCATTGTGCTTCCCCGAACCTACTTTTGCATCCCGATTTATATATATATATAATTTATTTACTATTTTACTACGATTTTACTAAAGTTTATTTAAATAAGCACAGAGTAGGTGGTTCGCTACTATGTAAGTGTCATGGCGGCTTCTAGTCGTGATTACTATAATTGGCAGAATCAAGAAATGTAGTTCGTCTGAGCACTTTCCGTGGAAGTAGTGATAGAGTTGTGAAAGGCTAACCCTCATCCCGACTGTGATGGAGAGGTTGGAGAATGGAAAACAATTCGCCATCCAAAAGAACTCGGAAACACTTTTGAACTTTATCTAGAATGGAAAGTGAGGATTGGGTAGCTCCCAACCAAATATGGCAACAGTACTCCATTTTCAGACTGATCTGACTCATGTAAAGGTAGAGTATAACACGAGGAGCCAGGTACTTATTGGAGCGATACAGAGAGCCGACCATTTCATCTGCATTTTTAGTGATTGGTATGCAAGAGTTCTACTTGAGGTCAGGGGTAAGTTACTAGGAAAATAATCACCGTTTTTGATGGCATATAAGACGCACGGGTGTATAAGACGAACCAAAATTTCAGTAAGCCAAATCGAGAAAAAATTAGTAATTAGTAAAATTAGTAGAATTATTAGTAAATGGCACAGCCTAGGCTATATTTATGAGTTATTATTTTGGTTAAACAAGCCATGATTACAATTAAACGAAAAATAATAGGAAAAAAAGAACACGAGCCTATAAAAACATTATTATATCCTTGCGGTCGGGTGTGAATTTGAGGCCCAACAGTCTTTCAAGGCATTGTGCTTCCTCGAACCTACTTTTGCATTCCGCTTTATATACATATATGATTTGTTTGGTATTTTACTACGATTTTACTAAAGTTGATTCAAATAAGGACAGAGAAATCTAATTGGTTGAATTTTTATTTTGTGAATTACATGTAATAACCAAAGCGCTTGTGTTATGATATTAAAGTAATGAAAACATTATTTTTAGGGTCGCCATTTTGTCTTTGCTCGACATTCTGAAATCCAAAAGAACTCGGTGACGCTTTTGAACTTGATCTAGGATGGAAAGTGAGGATTGGGTAGCTCCCAACCAAATATGGGAACAGTACTCCATTTTCAGACTGATCTGATTCATGTAAAGGTAGAGTATAACACGAGGAGTCAGGTACTTATTGAAGCGATACAGGGAGCCGAGCATTTTTACCTGCATCTTTAGCAATGTTTTACCTGCATCTTTAGGGATGTTTTACCTGCATCTTTAGTAATGTTTTACCTACATCTTTAGCAATGTTTTACCTGCATCTTTAGGGATGTTTTACCTGCATCTTTAGTAATGTTTTACCTACATCTTTAGCAATGTTTTACCTGCATCTTTAGGGATGTTTTACCTGCATCTTTAGTAATGTTTTACCTACATCTTTAGCAATGTTTTACCTGCATCTTTAGTAATGTTTTACCTACATCTTTAGCAATGTTTTACCTGCATCTTTAGGGATGTTTTACCTGCATCTTTAGTAATGTTTACCTGCATCTTTAGGGACGTTTTACCTACATCTTTAGCGATGTTTTACCTGCATCTTTAACAACGTTTTACCTGCATCTTTAGCAATGTTTTACCTGCATCTTTAGCGAAGTTTTAACTGCATCTTCAGCAATGTTTTACTTACATCTTTAACGATGTTTTACCTGCATCTTTAGCAATGTTTTACCTGCATCTTTAGCGATATAAATAATAATTATGTTGCACTCTGTATTATAAATTTTACATTCTTAGAAACAATTGTTTTATTAATATAAGAAACGGGAAAAGTTCATTAGAAGTAAATAAAATAGTGCACCAGTGCTATGGAATATGTGACTGGCAGGCAATTCCCTTACGAATGAAGAATGGACGTGATAAGGGAAATGTAATTCCTCTGAGGCATATCGAGAAAGCTATGAATCTAGCAAGTAAAAAATGAAGACGATATAAAGAAAATGCAAACAAAAATGGCGCTTAAACTTTGAAAGTTGGAAATTCTGGGATACGTGAAGAGGAAAGAAGGCTTGGAAAATTTGCCACTCATAAGAGATATTGAAGGCTTGTTGGACAAAGGAAAACGGCGGATAATGTACCCAAAGAGCTTGTATAAATGGATGGCAGAAAAAAGGGATAGTAAAAAGATAATTATCGTTAAGAGCTACAGATTATAGGAAGTTGTGAAGAGCCATGATCGTCCTGAAATGACACGGCGTATAGAAGAATAAAATTATAAACTAAAATTCACGTGATGCATTGCTTACATATGTATAGCTTTAAACTCTTATCGACACTGGTTAGTACCAATTTTATTGTGAGAAACAAGTCTTGCATGATAAAAGTTCTCATGGATCGATCGCTAGCTAGCTCGATATCAATAAAAATACACGTGCCACAATAGTTTCCTTGAATGCTGTTTGTAATTTGGTTTTGTTTGCAAATTGATTTTTATAAACTCATCTTGCTTATTTGAAGATAAAGATTCGCTATTGTCTAGAGAAATATTACAGTCATTTTTCCTCCCAACATACGAAACTAAAAAATAAAGCAAGAAAAAGAAAGATATTTCCATAAGAGTGTATATTCTTTTGTGGCACTCACAAATTTGCAGAAAATAGACTTGACGACGAGACAATTCACAAGACCAGAATGATTTTCTAAATTTGTTAAGAACGCCTGAGAAAGAAAACAAATTTAAATCGATTTTCTGCTGGACAAATCAACTTTTGTCACGTACTAAAATTTACATCTCATTTCTTGAGGTGCTTGAAAATGTTTATGGAAACCCGTGGTGAATTATTTAATGAAATACTCAAACATGTTTAATTTATTAAATGAAAAGAAAGCTTCACGAAAAAGGATTTATCAAGAAAAAAAATGGAGGCACACTGAATCCGTATTTTCAAATACTCATATTGCCAGCAGATAAAGAATTTCTTTCTACAGCACATCTGATTTTCTTCACTGGGCAATTTCAGTTTTGAGTATAAATTTGATAATGTCTTCGGTTTCTAAATACAATTCAGATAAATGCTATACATACAGAGTGTCCTTAAAGTATGGACACATAATAAATCTCGCTTAATATATTTTTTTTATCTCCACAGTTTTGTCAAAGAAAGAAATGACTTCTTTTTCTGGGGGGTATGCTAAAGGAGAAGGTATACTCAATGAAACTCACAGATGCAACACACTTGATTGAATGCATAAAGACTAAAGAAAGAATTGACTTATCTCTCTGGGGTCTGCTAAAGGAGAAAGTGTACTCAATGAAACTCACAGATGCAACACACTTGATTGAATGCATAAAGACTAAAGAAAGAATTGACTTCTTTTTCTGGGGTCTGCTAAAGGAGAAGGTGTACTCAATGAAACTCACAGATGCAACACACTTGATTGAATGCATAAAGACTAAAAAAAAGAATTGACTTCTTTTTCTGGGATCTGCTAAAGGAGAAGGTGTACTCAATGAAAATCACAGATGCAACACACTTGATTGAATGCATAAAGACTAAAGAAAGAATTGACTTCTTTTTCTGGGGTCTGCTAAAGGAGAAGGTGTACTCAATGAAACTCACAGATGCAACACACTTGATTGAATGCATAAAGACTAAAGAAGGAATTGACTTCTTTTTCTGGGGTCTGCTAAAGGAGAAGGTGTACTCAATGAAACTCACAGATGCAACACACTTGATTGAATGCATAAAGACTAAAGAAAGAATTGACTTATCTTTCTGGGGTATGCTAATGAAGATGCACTCAATGAAAATCACAGGTGCAACATACTTGATTGAATGCATAAAGTGTGAATGTGCTAAAATTGACGACAATATGGAGTTATTGCATCGAGTTTATGTAAAGTTTGCAAAGCACATCAAACTTTGAATCACAAATGATGGAAATCATATTGAAGATGTTATCTGTTAATATTTCAATTCAATAAAATGTTGAAAATTCCATTACTTGAAAATATACATTTTGCTTGTGTGTCCAAACTTTAAGGACACCCTGTATATCTAATATATAAAAATTACAATTGTGTGTATGTCTGCACAAAAGCTTGAGAAATAATGAAATATAATGTTAGATGCCTCTGCATGTATGACATCCAACTTTATTTAATGCGACAATTTTATGTCACAAAATAGTTGCATGACGTAAATAAAATTTTTATCATTTGTTTACTCACAACATATGTCTTATATCATGCACAACCAATAACTAATTGCATATTCATCTCAAAAATAGCTTTTTGAAATCTAATTTTCTATTTTTTTAAATTTACAGCCTTGTATTTTTTAAACTTTATGTTTGATTCATGGCTTTTATAATTAAATTGCTTTTACTACCAGTTCAATACGCTTTTAACGGTCTTTAGCGGCCTCGTACACAAAAAGCGGACTTGTGACTACATTCTTGACTCTGGTATAAAAGCATATCACCGTATAATTATTTATTATTTCCTTGTGTATTTTACCTTGTGAGACTTATATTCGATATTAAATTACGCACTAAAGTTTAATATGTCGTTAAATTAAGCGACATAACATTAACAATTCACGATTTGGTGACCAGTAGACACAAATGTGTTCAGAAGAATTCAGCAAAAAACCAGCAGGCGAAGACAAGATGCTTCCGAACAATGTAAATAGTGTAAACCATACGTTTTGTGCGCACATTTTGTTTTTTATTACAGTATACTTACTTTTGCCACCCTTCTCTCTCTCTCTCTCTCTCTCTCCCGCCCTCCCTCTATCTATCTATCTATCTATCTATCTATCTATCTATCTATCTATCTATCTATCTATCTCGCTATATATATATATATATATATATATAGGTAGATAGATAGATAGATAGACGATTGCCACCCTTCTCTCACTCCCTTCCTCCCCTATCTATCTATCTATCTATCTCGCTATATATATCTCGTCACTTTTTTGTAAAATATATATATATATATATATATATATATATATATATATATATATATATATATATATATATATGTCTAGGTGCTTATTGTGGCCCAACAGTCTTTCAAGGCATTGTGCTTCCCCGAACCTACTTTTGCATTCCGCTTTATATATATATGATTTGTTTGGTATTTTACTACGATTTTACTAAAGTTGATTCAAATAAGGACAGAGAAATGTAATTGGTTGGATTTTTATTTTGTGAATTACATGTAATAACCAGAGCACTTGTGTACCATGATCATAAAGTAATAAAAACATTATTTTTAGGGTCGCCATTTTGTCTTTGCTCGACATTCTGAAAACTTCGACTATTTTTGCACAAGACTATTTGCTGATTCATATCCAAGGTCCAAACGAAGCGGCAGTTACATAGTTTAGAGATTATTTTATGCTAAATATTTCTTGAAGAGTTGAAATTGAGGAGCTTGAACGCTCATTTTGGGTAACTCGGCATTATGCATGATGCATTAAAACAACTGCCAAAAGAAAGAGAATAGCAATTTATCAAAGAGAATTTGATAAATTGTTCAATGCATTCAGCATCTTCGAAACTGAATTCACCAACGTTACATTAAACATCAAACTAAAAATGCCTTGCAATGTTTACTGAGTTTCTTCCGTCAGTTTCATCTACTGCAAGGAAAGTTGGTTGTCTATGTCGCACCAGAAGATTTTTCTCGCCTGAGTCCATCCTTCAAATCTACAAATCAACCATTCTTCCTTGCATGGAATACTGCTGCCATATATGATCTGGTGCTCCTGCTCTTCATCTGGAGGTCCTAGACAAAATCCAGAGACGGATATGCAACGAGGTTGGTCCTGATCTAGCATCCCGTCTGCAGTCTCTATCTCACAGACACACTGTGGCTTCCCTCTGTCTTTTCTACAAGTACTTTCATGGCAACTGCTCCGATGAACTATTTTCACTGGTTCCCAAACTGCATGAATTTAAGCATGTTACTAAGTTGACATCTCAGTCCCACCCTTTCACGGTAGAAATGGCTAAATGTAGCCATCGCTTCTACTCCAATAGTTTCTATCTCACACGACCTATCAGTGGAACTCCCTTCCTATCAATTGCTTCCCTGAGAGCTATAATCTTCAAATATTCAAAGGTAATGTCAATCGACATCTTCTGATGCCTTGACCTTGATCTCTGTCCTTCTCTTTATCCTTTTCCCAAACACTCCTCTTTACTCTTACTTCCACACCCTTGAACCCCTTGCGTGTTACTAACACTCCCGTCTTGCTTGGGGTGATTTGCTTAAAAAAATCTCCAATAAGTAACGGTAATATTCATTCACGTATTTTTTACAGAAAGAATATTAAGCAGTGGCTGGTAACTTTTAACGGCTCCAAAACAAAACAGCTTTCATTTAATCATCACATAGAACCTTTTTTTGCTTGCCATCAGCATGGTTGATGCTAACTGACATAAGAGCAACTCTTTGGCCCTTATGGGGGCACATGTTTTCCACTGACATGAAGTGGGGCGACTATATTTAATCAACTGCTACGGCTACTGTAAGAAAGTTTTGTGCACTGTGTCACGCGAAAATATTTTTCTCGCCAGAATCCATCTTGCACGTTTATAAATCCGCCATTCGTCGGCGCATTGAATGTTGCTACCATATCTGGTCTGTTTCTCATGCTGTATATTTCGAGTTTCATGACAAAATTCAAAGAAGTGTCTGTAATATAATCAGTCTTGATCTGGCATCTCGACTGAACTCACTTTCCCAGCTGATGTGGCTTCCCTCTACCTTTTCTACAAATATATTTTAATGGCAAATGTTCTGATAAGCTTTTATCCTTTCTGTCTCGACTCCATGAATTTAAGGGTGTTGACTTAAAGTCATTGAACAATGCCACCCAAGATTGCCAGTCGTGGCGATAAATATCAGATGTTAGTTCACAATCCGTTGCAGGTGGAGAAAGACACCAATTCTGAGACGACTTCTCGACCAATGAGAATTGTTCGCGGGAGCGTATAACAAGAGAGTAATAATGTTTTCCTCTTCTTTCTTCTCTGACTGTAATCCCGAGGGCGTTCTGATTTTATCGGAATGACAACAACAAAAAAAAAAAAAAAAGAAAAGGAGATCAAGTTGACGACTCCAGAATGGAGCTTCTGGAACCAGGAAAGATTTCATTAGACTGAAAAGACACTTAACTACTACAAATTTCAGGTGTGGCACTTTCTACCCCAACCATATATATACTTTTTTTTGCTTGTTATAAAGTTGTTTACTCTTTCACCCACACAAAGAATTGTTTGGCTTTATTCGCTGATTGGCTCTCTCTTTCTCTCTCCCTCGTGCTTCTGTTTCTGCATTTCTTTCTTTCTCTCTCTTTCTTTCTCTCTCTTTCTTCCTTTCTCTCTTTTTTTTTTTTTTTATTGCATCTCCCACCTCCTACAATCTTAGATTGAGGGAAGTACGGTCATATCCGTCGTGACTTTCAGAAAGAATTATTACGTAACTTTCGCTCAATTTAGGTTAGGGAGTTATCCTTAAAGTTTGTAACTATATTTAATAGCAAACTGATGAGAAATGATAATTTCCGCAACATGAATTCATATTTTGGCACCATAAACCAACTATTTCCACTGCATTTTGCAGATAAAGGTTCACATCAAAGGAGACGTTTCTCAACAAACTTAAACGAGATCGGTTTTATAATAAAGTTTTAAACAAAGAATCCACTTACGTATAGTAAAATATTGGAAATATCTGATTGCTTTTCATTACATCCGTGTAATCTAAATAAAATACATAGTAACTCAGCCACAACGTAAGGTCGCTATCTAATGATTTCACTATGACAGTTTCTAAACTTAGCTTATAAATGCGGAATAATAATTTTGTAGGGAATTTTTGTTCGGCCAATCTTCTAATTGCAAGGAAAAAATGTTACTGCCGTTTTCCTTATCAGTGAAGAATTTTCTCTCGATTACTCTGTAGTGAACTGATCGTATGTCTTGGAAACAGGAAAGACATGAACCTGATCGGTAACCGATCAATAATAAATCCATTCGTTTTTGCTTTAATCATTCAACATTGACCGTTGGTGGTCGGCCAATTTTCCCGTTTACTGATCATTCATTGCGCGGTACACGGGGTTTGGATATTATCTAGAATGAGATTTCAGCGAAACGAAGACCTGTACATACAATGTGTAAGATTATGTCCTGTTGTCATGGTATATTGAATTACGGGATACGCAGTGTTGCGTGATCAGTCATACAGACGTTTGTCACTGATATACGTAAGCTAATGATATTAACGTTTACATTTTTCATGTCGGGTTCAATCATCGCAGTCGGTTTCCAAATCGCTTAGGGTTGAGACATGTACGCAGAACGGCAAAATGTCTGCAGACTTCAAAGTCGAGCGTGTTTAAACACGAGGTACTTTTGTAAAATGACCGATATCAACGGCCTGTGATTTAACTCTCACCGGGAGCCTTCCTATTGAGTTGGTCTACTAATAAGTTTCTTGCTGTCTATACGTATTCAAATCTTATGTGAATTTTTGTAACATTTTAGAACGGATGTGTGATCTTTACAAATTCTGACAAAATGCCGGTATCATATATTTAGTGGAACGTTCATTTCGAGGCCGGTAGAGTGTCGGTTCAAGAACTACCAGCAACATATCAGAAAATGTTTTAAAATTGTCCTTTGTGACTTCGCCTTGAAATTGAAACTGAAGTGATGGTTTGAGACCAAAGATGGAATTCAATTGGAATCGCAGACCTTATTGGATGGTCTTCAGAAAATAGTGTACATGTTCCCAAGTGGACTGTTACAAAGTGGGTGGATACAACATTTAAACGATAAAGGCAATATATTTACTGGGTAATAATATATATATATATATATATATATATATATATATATATATATATATATATATATTCATGCACGTTTCATTAAATAATATAGACAAGTGTTGTCTATTTATTTTATGTAAATTTTTCGTAACGTCTGATAAATTTAATAACATTATCGTTGAACGAAGAAAAAAAATTCACAATATTGATCCATATTTTTTAATACAATCTGAGCTTTCGACTTACATAAGCCATTATCAAAGATGTCAATTACAACATATTAAGCAATATACGGACAAGACAGTGATGATAGTCTGTCATTGTTTACATAGATGATTTCTAAGCAACGATAAACACGTGCATATAAGACGCTAGAAGCGAAAATCGCATCGCATCTCATGACGTCACACATCTAGCGTCTTATATGCACGTGTTTATCGTTGCTTAGAAATCATCTATGTTATCAGATGTTACGAAAACATTTACATAAAATAAATAGACAACACTTGTCTATATTATTTAATGAAACGTGCATGAATGAAAAGATGCTGCCTAAATACACACAATATATATATATATATATATATATATATATATATATATATATATATATATATATATATAGGGTGCGATACATAAATAGTCGCCTAACTTGTGCAAAAATGAAAATAACACTGACATCTAATTTTATGAGATATACTTACCAAAATTACACAAAAATATTTTGAAATACTAAACAGTGAATTTATTTATTAAATTCGCCATTGGCTTTAACCATGGCTTCCAGACGACTACGAAATATTCTGCATATGTTTTAGACGCTATCCTTGTTTAAGTTGGTGAATGTTGTCATAATCCTTGCCTTTAGTTCATCTTTGGTGTTACAAGGAGTTTTGTTGGTCTCTCACTCAACTGCACCCCACACATAATAATCAATGGGGTTGAAGTCTGGGGAGTCAAATGGCCAGATGTAAGGGGTGATGTGGTCTCAGAAATTGTATGACAGCCATGACTGGATTCTCCTGTTTGTGTGTTGCCAGACATAGGGCCTTCCAGCAGCCACCATTTTGACCCAGGGTGGCACTACTTGATATAAGCCTCCATATTGAGTCTGAGGCCCATTGGGAAGATTAATGGAGGCATAACGTCGCCATTACTATTAATGACTCTAAACACCATAGTGTTGACTGGATATATCATTCAACTCTTTCCGAATCGTCTACACTGTCATTAGATTAATACCCAAACACTCTGAAATGTTCGCATTTGAATTTTGGTGCGAATGTCAAGCAGTACAGAATGCCGTTTCCAAATTTCTGTCGGAGTGAATTGCGTTTATAGTGCTCCTTTTCTCACAGACGGTGTCCAACTAACCCTAATATACTGGCCAGTCGACTATGCAGTCGACAAAATCAAAAACAAACAACGAGCATGCGCGGAATTAAAAATATAAAATGGTGACATTTTGCCCATTTCACCTTGCACACACACATGCACACACACACACACACACACATATATATATATATATATATATATATATATATATATATATATATATATATATATATATATTAAAAAATCAGGAGGTCAGTTGAATCTGTTACCTTGGTTTAAACATTAATTTAACCGCCCACCGATGCATTTACAACACACTTGCTTTTTAATAATGTAGCGTTCTTTAGTATTTTTTTTTTAATTTTTTAAAAGCGTTAGGTAACCATGTGATAAAAAATCACCTGAGGATACCGTAAGGTTGAAATCAAGGCTGATTTTTAAAGTTAAAAGCTCTACATGTTATTTTAACTTTTGTTTTTTCACATGTGTATTGAGCACTTTTTAATACTACTGTTTCCTGGTCTGATTCAACTTTGATCATTAACCTGGTGAACTAAGTGCCACAAGGTCCCCAAACGACCCTCTGCAGGTTTTGAATTCAGAGTTGTTCTTCTCCTCGACCATTTGCCATCCAAGGCTATAGAACCCAGTCTGTCCTGCTATTTACCCATAGCTGGAGGGAGAAGAAGAGGATTCACACCTAACCCAAGGGTATTAGCACGTATATATGAATTGAGATCAAATATGGATCGGAATCCGACAGAATTATGGGTTAAGAAACGAATAGGAAACGTTTATAAATCTAACATATTTCGCTTTTATTAAAGCTTCATCAGTGAATGAAATATGGAAGAGCAAAAGAAAGAGAAAGAAGTCTTGTATGTTTAGTTTTCATGTTCTTTGTTATTCATTGTTTAATCACGTCCATCTGGTTTGTCAAGTAGCGTTCGTGTGTATGATTCGGGTGTGTAAATATATCAGAATACTGGTTTGTCCATAGGGGGGATCGGATGATAACGTCTAATTATAGATTAAAAATACCAGAATTTTTTTCTTCTGTAGTAGTTCTATTAGTGTACTTTCCGTGTCTGCCATCAACACTGTGTCATCTGAATATCTTATGTCGTTAAGATTGTGGCCAACAATAGCAAATCC
Source organism: Acanthosepion pharaonis (assembly GCA_903632075.3). Taxonomy (NCBI): domain Eukaryota; kingdom Metazoa; phylum Mollusca; class Cephalopoda; order Sepiida; family Sepiidae; genus Acanthosepion; species Acanthosepion pharaonis. The sequence goes on along the minus strand of CAHIKZ030000994.1, from coordinate 523,614 downwards.
CGATAGGACTTCTAGTTCACTCAGAATCGCCTTATTGTTGAATAAGTACGGTGGGAAGACACATTCTTGTCCTACACTCCTTTCTATTTTTGTATATCTGCTGAACTCATTTTCTATCCGTACGCAGGGCGTTTGCTGCCAGTATAGGTTCTTGATTATTCTAATATCTTTCCTAAATATATCAAGGTTACTGAGCAGTTCCAACTGATTTTGTGGCGCAGCGAAACCAATTTCTACTAGTTTACCAAATTTGCTCATTTAGATATATATATATATATAAACATACAAGGCAGGATCAATAAGCCGGTAACCGGACACGAACTTCTTACCTGAATTTTAATCTGAATGTTTAACTGTTATAATGTGATTAATTGAATAGCGTTGGATTAAGTGCATTAACAAGGAACAGGATTATATTAAAAATACATATTTATTGTATAAATAGATAATCTTTTATCATTATCATCATCAGCAGCAGCATCTCTTTCTTTTTCACTCTCTCTTTCTTTCTCTCTCTCTCTACACATACATACACACACACATAGCCAGGTACTAAACTCACAACTCTTTGGATCAAGTCACTAGATCCAACCAATGTTTTTATCCACTGGGCCATGGGTCTATGTCTTATGACAGAGTTCCTGCTCACATGATGTATTGTAATACAATTTTCCATGTAAGTCGAAACATACCTGTGATTTTCCATGGATAAGCACTTAAGTCACTCACCTATGCTAATGCATTAATAAAGTAATCAAGGACATAACAACACATTTCTGTGACATATGTTAGCATAATTATGACAAAAAATGGAGGACATAAATATAATACATATAATAATATTAAATTACTTTAAGCGCTTGTATATTTATTGCCAGTGATGTCATTGGCTCTCAGTAGATGAGATGATGAAGTATAAATTCTTGTCTCTCTTATGTCATATGCATGAGGTAAATGGCACAAGTCAAAACAAGATAAGTGGAGGTTGTGTTGTAATCACCAGTATAATTTCTTGATTATTCTAATATCCTTCCCAAATATATCAAGGTTGCTGAGCAGTTCTAATAGTTCGTTGTGTCATACTTTATCGAACGCCATTGCGAAAGGACGATACAAGAGAGAAATTTAACAGTCTTTCTAACACTCAATGAAACGGGTGCAGATTGCGCGCCACTTTTAGAAGGCGACATCCTGACACGTTTATTTCGAACAGCAGGCAGATTGTAGAAAGCATCGTAGATGAACACGAATCGATCGGCGTTGTCCAGTGTTTAGGAGATGAATTAACGCTAATCCATTGTTAGTCGTCTTCACGCCATTCCTGCCATGATGCTGGCGACTAGAATAATGCTGTCACGGATTCTCCAATTGTGATCACTCGCCAATGACGCTGCAGAGCTAGACAGACCGACGACCTACGCTTAAACGCACATCTACCTACAATCCAATGCGAATCTCCTGCAAATATGCCGCCTGCTGTATAGTAATGGTTGTCTAACGAAACTTGCCGAACAAAGATAGTTCGAGATTTCTCACTGGTTCCAGATTTCCAACTCAAATGAATCATTATTATTGCCATATGCGACACTTAAATAAAGTTATATATGATATATATTATCCATATATATTATATATATCTTATTATATATATTATATAATTATATATATATATATATATATATATATATATATATATATATATATAATACTTATATATTTATATAATTATATTTTATATATATATATATATAATACTTATATATTTATATAATTATATTTTATATATATATATTATATTTATGTACATAATACTTATATAATTATATATATATATATACACACACACACACACACACACATATATATATATATATATATATATATATATATATATATGAAGAAATATAGTTTTAAGCTATGCTTTATTTATGGGATAAAGTGTTCAATATCAGAGATAGAGCGTATGTAAATATAAATATAAAAGTGAACATTGAAGTCAACAGTTGCCTCTGAGTGTTGACTTCAATGTTCACTTTATATATATATATTAAAGACATTTTTATGTTTAACGTTCTTTTTTATAGATACAAGTATTTAAGTAAATGCTCTGTTTATAATGAACAGTATTAAATAACATTTACCGGCCTGAATGTCCGAGAAATTTTCATAGAAAATATTTGTCCTTTGACAGGATTCGAACCTATACGGAACCGTCATTTACGCTGACGTGCCTAACCTCTCGGCCACAAAGGAGCGTTCGGTAGGCAAGATCGAATTTACTGCTTATAAACTTCAATCTTCCATGAATCTCGTACATTCATAACAGTCCATTTCTTAATATATATATATATATATATATATATATATATATAAAAAAAGACAAAAATATATATATATAAAAAGAAAGAATATATATATGTATAAAAGAAAGAAAAGAATATATATATATATATATAAAAGAAAGAAAAGAATATCTATATATATATATATATATATATATATATAATAAAAAGAAAAGAATATATATAGAGAGAGTTATGACAAAGTTTTCGTGTTATGCGTTTCGTCCTTGAAGACTACATCGAACTAAATTTTTTATGTTGGTATGACTACACATTCGCACAAACGTGGAGTCTGGGAAATTCGTGTGCAGGTGTAATCACAGCAACGTTAACTTAGTCCGATGAAGACCTATGGGGCCGAAACGTGTCACAAGAAAAGTTTTTCCACTATTTCATACTTCTTACTCTTAAAATTATTCTTAATATATAAAAAGTGTTATACATAGACATACATCAAGTGCCTTGATGATGTAGTGCTGCCGTGGGTCAAGAGGGTGGCTGCTGAAAGATGCATAAAATGCATTGTCTGTCACTTTCCTTTAGATATGTCTTGTTGGCCATTTTACTAGAAATAGGTATTGTTGGTTGGTTGAATTTATTTATCGGCATATCAACTTCTACGGCGGAGTAATGGATAGCGGCTTGGATTGAGGAATCGGAGAGCCGAGTTCGAATTCCATTCGAAACCATTACATTCACTTACGTGCTAACACCCTTGGGAAAGGTGTGAATCCTCTTTCTTCTCCCTCCAGCTATGGGTAAATAGCAGGACAGACTGGGCTCTATAGCCTTGAATGGCAACCGGTCTAGGAGACGGAAAACTCTGAATGGAGTCTCTCTGAGCCTTGGTTGGCAATCCATTTAGTGATGGTGTCACGATAAAAACACCCTTGATAGCCCTAGCGAAGCATCAAGAATTCAGCTATTTGACAAGATTATGAACTACACCAATCAAAGTATTGGTGAGTTCAATCTCGGCTGAGGCCGCAAGATGTATGCTCTTCCATAAAAAAGGAAGCAAGCGAGGTAATAATTTTGATTCATTTAAGGTGAAATAAGGAAATTATTAATATTAATAAGATGAAATAACATAGTCGTTATATAAAAGGGATTAGCTTTAAAAGTGGCAAACATGACATTAAAGTCTTACTGTTCAATTGATACAAGGACCAAGAACCATTTATGGTAGAGGGTTACTGAATAAGGTTGTGTTAAGGGAGGTTTAATATGCGCATATTATGTGGATAAGTTGGATAGATCAGCGCCGACTTGAAGAGGCCGAGTTCATAGCAATCGAAGAAGCATCCCCTCGGGAGTTTGTTACAAAGTAACAGTTCCGGAGAAGATATTGTCTGTGTGGAACTTACCAATGGAAAACGAAGGGAATGAGAATGCCGATCCCTTGTACTTGTCACGGCGGATTCCAAGCTTTGAAGTTTGGGAAATGTAGAATAAATATGTAGAATATAGATCATCTGAACATCTGCCGTAAAGCCTGGACGAATGTGCGAAAATGGTTATTATCTGACTCTTGTAAAGCTAGAACATGGTATAAGAAATTAGGCAAAAAGAACCTATCATGTTTCCAACCTCTTAAGCGGAGGATTGTATATAAGAGTTGCACTTGAAGTTTAGACTGAACTTGAGTACTAATTTACTTCCAATTCACAGACGACAATCATTGAGAATTGAAAGGCTTCTTTTTAATTTGTTCAAACTTGATTAATTAAAATTGTGCAAGGATTGCAGAAGCAGGAAGAACATTTCCCATCAATGATTCACAGCTTTCATTCCTAGCTGCGGACTGGCTGAATTAATACGGAAGCAAATATGTATAAAAAAAAAGACGACTTCGTGTTAAGTGTGCAATACAAACTCTTATTAGAATTAAAAAATTTTGCCTATTTTTTTAACACTCTCGAATTAATAAGCAAAGAGACATGCTACGAAAGGAATAGTTGGGTTTGGTTTGGCTTGGTTTGGTTTGGTTTGGCTTGGTTTGGTTTGGTTTACGGCTTATCAACCTGACTGGGTTATTTAATGCCGATAAGATTTTTATTGCTGGTAATATTTTTTTTTCAAAAATGTATTGCTGGTAATATTTTTTCTGCAAAAATTTATTGCTGGTAATAATTTTTACAAAGTATTTCTGGTAACCTATTTTTAAACTTTCATAGTGTTTTGACCCCAGTTTGATGGCTAACTATTTGCCCATATCTAGCAGGTACTACCAGCCCCGGTCAGGGTAGACCTGAGAACACCAACAATTAAGTTGGTTTCATACTCCTCCGAAGCTGATCAAAGGCATTGCTGTTGGATGTAGTTTATCGTCATACCCAGGACGACGCAAAAGGAATGAAAAAACGACTTACTTTAATTTTAGTCTCTTTGTTAAGTTAATTTTCACTCTATACAAGGCCCAAGAGACACTTATGATAGAGTTTTACTGAAGGCATTTGTGTGAATGGGAAGACTAAGGGTGCAGTTTATTCGGATATGTGTGAAAGATTAGCCCTAGATTGAAAGGTTAAGATTGCAGTGGTTGGGAAAGCATCCTCTTGGGATTCTTTTCCACAAAGCAAATATTAAGAAGCTATGTTAATGGAACTTACTTTTTGTTAATGTAATATGAAGGGAATTAAGATGGTCGCCTCAATGTACGCGGGGTGGCGGGTTTTAGTTTTAGAATTGAGGTAACTAACGAATATAACTCTTCTGAACATTTTCCATGGAAATAGCAATAAAGTAGCAAAAGCTTCCAAAGTTTCATCTGTGGGAAAGCTGTTGCAAGATGGAAAACTGGTCATCATCTAAAGGGTGTTTCATTAAGACGGATCTAAGTCAGCAGTAAATAAATCAGTGTTATTGGTGAAAATTTATTTACTTCTCTATTGAATCATGTTATTTAAGTCATGGCAATTACGTGTGAAAAACATATCGCCCAAATGTCCGCCAAGGTTTTGGCGGCACACCTCCACTCGATGGTCAAAATTTTTGATGACGTCTCTGAATAGTTGCTCCTCGATCTCACCAATATACCTTATTGTCTCATCTTTCATCTGTTGAATTGTTGTTGGCTTCTTGACATAGACCTTACTCTTGAGATGACCCCAAAGGAAGAAATCTAAAGGCGTCAAGTTGCACGATCTTGGTGGCCAATTGACTTCGCTGTTTCGAGAGATGATGTGACCTGGGAACTTCTCTTTGCATTTCTGTTTGAACGTCCATTTTCGTAATAGGCTTCGATAACGTTAACACATTGTTTGATTGTTAATCTTTCCATGGTTGAAGTTGCCAAAGAATTAAGTTGTTAAATCTGAAAGAAAAAGAAAAGTCATTAGATGCTTAAACTTAACTCAGATTAAAAATCGGTCCAAGTTATTAGAACAAGGCCACGTAGACATTTCTGGACTATATCGAAATTAGAAAGTGATAACAAGGCGGCTCCAACCCAGATATTTCAGCATCATTTCCGGTTTGATCTAGCAATTATAAACTTAGTAGAAGGAGTCTTTACTGGAGTGGTACAAGAAAATGACCACTTTTCCGGCATCTTTAGCGATGGATCGTATTTACAATTTCCCCTTGGGGCCTAAGTTGAGCCAGAAGGCGTTCAGAGCAACAGGCCCTCTTTGAAAGAACCTAAATTCTTTGCTATAGACAGAAACTCAGGGGCTGCACGGTGATGACGAAACGTTACAAGTTTGCTTTTGGGAGTAATGAATGTGACCGACCAGTTTTCTCCCATTAAGTTAATAAAGCGATGTCAGACGAGAAACCCACTGCCAGAATCTGATAATCTCGAATTTCAGAGGTGCATACCGTTGTATCTGCTATCAGTACTGTGTCATCTGAACAGAAAATCTCTTACAGAAGATAGCGATAGAGAGCATGAAGAAGGGACTAAGCATAAACTGCAAGAAAACAGAATGCATGGTCATCAGTAAAAGGATGAACTCGAAATTCGATGTGCAGGTCGGGAACACTAGAATCAAGCAGACGCGGAAGTTTAAATATCTGGGAAGCGTTCTAACAGAATATGGTAAGTGTGACACCGAGACCCGTAGAAGTATTGGTATAGCCAAGGACGCATTCCAAAAGCTGGGCAGAGTATTGCAAGACAGGGGGATTTCTTTGGTAACAAACAAAAGAATACTGAGTTATTATGTGATATCTGTCCTTTACGGCAGCAAATGTTAGACGATTCACCTCAAAGATGATGAAGAGACTCAAAGAGACGGAAATGTGGTTCTACAGAAGGATGCCAAGGATATCATGGACCAAGCGTGCGAGCAACGATGAGGTCTTAGAGAGGATACAAATAAGGGAGAGGCTTGTACTTAAGGCCTGGAAAATCTGATACTCACGGTTCGAATAGACGGAAAGAGAGACAATGAAAAACAACGCATGGCATACCTAGCGGGCTTGAGCAAGTGGATGACAGAACATGGTCTGGGGAGATGGCAGAGGGAAGGAACTTGTTGAGAGCTGCAAGGGATATGAAGAGATGGAGAGCTATGATCGCCTACGTCCTAAAAGGACACTGCACATAGAAAGAAAGATACCGTTGTATCATCTGCGTAGATATTCCTAAGAGATCGATATATACACTTAGGATGATCTTTAACATACAGTCTTATCCAAAAAGAATGAACCTATTTCATTACGCAATATTTTAATAAGGAAAAGCAATAGAAAATTCTAGCCAAGTCACAAGTATTCTATTCACAATCAACTTTTATTTTCTGTCTTACAAGTGTTCAATGTGGCCAGCAAATGAAGCACGGGCAACATCAATGCGATAAGAGAATTCCTCCCAGACGCATATCAGCATATTACGATCCACTGAGTTGATCGCTGTTGTTATTCGATGTTTTAGGTCATCGAGGTTAGTGGGTAGCGGTGGAACATAAACGCGATCTTTTAATATCTCCTCAAGAAAAAAAATCACACACGGTGAGATCTGGGGAGTTCACAGGCCAGGCACAAAGAGCAAGGTCTTTGTAAGTGTCTGAACGAGGCATAGTCTGTAAGGTTTCAAATGTAGACGTCTTCTTAGCACACGCCGGATAGTGGATTGAGAGATCGCAAGCTCACGGCTAGATCAATTTGTGGACTTCCGTGGAATACCCTCAAACACAGCACGGATTCTGGTTACTTGTTCCTCTGAAATTCGTGGTCGTCCTGGACTTTTTTTCCTTTACACAAACACCCACTCTGTTGAAACTGTTTAAACCACCGTCGAATGTTCTTAAGAGAGGGCGAATTAATGTCGAATTGCTTTCGAAAAGCACGCTGCACCGGCACAACCGTATCTGTTTTCTCGAACTCGAGAACGCAGAACGCCTTTTGCTGAGGATTCGTCATTCCGAGGGTAAACAAACAACTGAACGTTGCCGGACATACGGCGCGACTACAGCACCCCTATGGCGGCCATTCAAAACTTAGAAAACACCTCTTTCAAATGGTCACTGACTCATGACGATGCTTGAGAACTGAAGCAATGCGTCATGAATTTGGTTCATTCTTTTTGAATAACCCTGTAAAGCAGAAAGAGCGAGGAGCGAACCTTGGAGATCAGATCTGCATTGATCACATGGGCCTCGGGACATTGGCTGTTAAAAACAACCTACCTGCTAGGAAGGACTTGATAACTGAGAAAACTCGTGATTCCATAGCTGAGAGTTTATGTAGCAACTCGCTATACCACACTTGTCAAAGACCTTCCTTATATCTGATGCGATCGTCCTCGTGATGTGTCTGTTGTCTAATTCTAGTGTTTCCCCAGAGATAACTATGCTCAGTCAGTATCTACAGTTTTAAGAGACGCAGAAAGATATTTGTCTGGGTTACCTGTTGGTCGTACCTAGATTTATTCTCCCGCCTGTGTGAGGCTAACTGTTGATACTTTGTATATCATGTTAAATAATTATTTTTGCATCTTACCGTGTGTATTCCTTGTTATGTTAATAATGCAACCTATCAAAATAGCGTGAATGGAGATGCTAAGTTGTGCTCGGATTTGCATAACGTTAGACACGAATAAGAATGATGTCGATTTGACTCCTGAACAAGTGTACTTTGACATTAAAGAATCAATTTTTAGCATACAAATAACCTTTAATGAGTTAAAAACTTCGATCCCAACGTTTTTCTTTGCGGTCGTTACAGAAAACAATATAAAGACAAGGCGTGAATTTCAAAACGGGAACGTTACCTAATTAAAGCTATATGGCTTTGGACCCATTACGTAAATACTTTATTTTTAAAAGCAAAATTTAAAACAATGAATAGATCAATGATTAACCAAATGTTCTAAGATACATAAGATATACAGACGTGGCTCAAATATTCGTTCTGTTTTTGATATTAGACAGCATTTTCTAAGCATTTCACCCCAAGCCAGGCGAGAGTGCCACTAGCACTCAAGGGGTTACAGAGGTTAGAGAACAAGAATAAAGAAGCATGTTTGGCGAGAGGATAAAGAGAGAGACGGGGAACAAGTTCAAGGTATCAGAAGATGTCGATTGACGTTACACTTGAATATTTGAAGATTATAGTTATCAGGGAAGCAAGTAAGAGGAAGGGAGTTCCACATACGAGAAGTGCGAGAGAAGAAGCTGTTTGAATAGAAGAGACGGTTACATTTAACCGTTTCGACAGTGAAATGGTGGGACCGATATGCCAACCTAGTAGATCGCTTAAATTCATGCAGTCTGGGAACCAGAGAAAGCAACTCGTCGGAACAGTTGCTGTGAAAATACTTATAGAAGAGACAGAAGGAAGCCACGACACGTCCGTGAGAAAGCGACTGTAGATGAGATGCCAGATCAGGACCTATTACATTGCATATCCGTCTCTGGATTTTGTCGAGGACCTCGAGACGTACAGCGGGGGCACCATGACAGCAATATTCCATACAAGGATGGATGCTTGATTTACAGATTTGAAGGATGGACTCAGACGGGAAAAACTTTCTGGCACAACACAGAGAACCAACTATACTTGCAGTAGATGAAGCTATTGAGTTTATGTATTTGTTCCATCTCATATCAGCGAACAGCGTGAGACCAAACAGGTGCAACAAGGCGCTCACGTGGTGTTGGGCATCAGCCATTCTGATACAACGCTGGGACGGTTCTCTGTAGTGGGTAAATGAGAGTACCAGTAAAGTTTACTTTATGACACCATTCATAAAATTGCTTTTAAATTAATTATGACGAATATTAATCGGTATCTTTTAAATAATCAAAATTAGCATCATTTTTATTGATAGGGAGAAATAATCAAATTTTCTGTATATTTATTTTAAGAAAGGTAAAATTCTGCTCAACCCCCGGAGAAAGATTCGTGCAATTTTTGGAGAAGGTATTGTGTAAGATCGAATGCATCAAAAGTGGATTGCGGATCATTCTATTGGAAATGTTACGCTGAACGATGATCAGCGTTTGGATAAGCCAATAGAGGTTAACGGCGTTTAAAACAAAACATCGCTAATATCGTAACGCTGAAATCATCTCCCTTTATGGTTTATGTTAGTCACTTTGATGTGTGACATCCATTTAACAAAAAAAGAAGAGTTACTGTCTGTGTGCGATTCGCTTTTTGAAAGTAATGCAAATGTTCGGTTCGTTAGTTGCTTTGATGCATTATTTCCACTTAAGATAAACAAAAGTACTGTATCCTAAATTAAGCAAATTAAGACAGGCAATGAAAAGTGGATACTTTACAACAGCGTAGAATAATATAGATCTTGTGTCAAACGTGATGAACAACGAACGAACAGTAGCAAAAGCTGATCTTCATCTAAAAGCGATGATGCATACGTGGCGAGGTTGGATGGGAATGTTCTACGATGAACACTTTTCGGAATATGAAAAGTTACTTAAATCATGCACTACTCCCATTGAAGCAAAAGTAGACAGGATTTGACAAGAAGCGCTTATAATTAGTTTTTCTTAAAAAGTACTATGTCATTAAGAAAAACTCGAAGAGGAATTTATTTGATTAGTAAGCAGTAATTGTAACAACTCAGCTAAGAAGTTGTCATTTACCCACTGAGATCAGTAGATATTTCACTATTGGATTACACTTTGTTTCTCTTAACAGCATTTTCTCAATGAAAAGAACCAAAGCAATACGATAGAATATATACTCAAAATATGTAAATCAAGTTTTCAATCTCATTTACACTAACTTGATTATGTGTCATGCCATATACCTATTCTATTGTAATGGACTCTCCCACAGATAATAAGTACTAAGTAGTAGTAGCAGTCGCCAGTTCGAGTCAGTGGTGTTGAGCGCGTCAGACGATATCGGACATTGAAGTACCAACCATCACAACTAGATTGCTGCGTCAACTCTTATTTTCAAGTTCCTAACGTTTTGTACGTCGAACCTAATTTAGGACGACTTATTGAAATACAAGCCTCCACTGTGAAAACTACTCCACAACATTATGTTAATCGCTTTGATGTGTGGCTTTGATGCATTTAATGTTCCAGATTCTTCTATTTGGTGCCGTGTCTCTCCGAACGGGAACGATGGTTCACCACAATTTCCTGTCCTCTTGAGCTTTTAAGTTTGTCTTTTTGCTATGTCTCCTAATTCCTGTTCTGCCATTCATTTACGCAAGCTCGTTAGGTAAGTTATGCGCTGTTTTTCGCTGACCCTCTTGTCTTCAGTAATCTCATGTGAATGTCAAAAAAACCCTCCCTCCTCATTATGCGCCCTAGAAATTTCGACTAATCTTTCCTGTGCGAATTATGTGACCTTTTTGATTTTCTTTGCTTTTATTATTATTATTTATCTTATCATATCAACCTCAATAGGTTATTTCATGCCTCCAAGATTTTTAGGACATGTTCGTATGAGTTTGTCTATATTTCTGAGATGAGGTATTATGTACAGTATTTACATTAGTCGGACTATTGTCCTCATCTTTGTCGCCATATTTGTCACAACGTTTCGGCCGTTGTACGCTCCGGCCTTCTTCAGGTGGTTGGAATTTCGAACTGAACCCTTTATTTCGATCACTGGGGTAGACTGTTCTAATTCCACGTGCCATATTTGATGGATGTCAGTTATCAGTTATCTCCTGCTAATTTTCCCTCTGAAAGTTCTCCACTGCCTTAACCAGGAATTGAACTCACCTTCTTTGGGTCTGTCACTGGATCTAACCAACGCCTTTATCCACTGTGCCATGTGTCCTTGAGGACATCTGGGTATGATTAGTATGAACTTCTGAGTATTATAAACCTAATGTTTTCAGCATCATTTTTACCAGTGCTCATATTGCAATTTTTTTGCTGTTCCACCTGAAGAAGGCCGGAGCGTACAACGGCCGAAACGTTGTGACAAATATGGCGACAAAGATGAGGACAATAGTCCGACTAATGTAAATAATGTTCGTATGAATAGAATATATATTCTTTGTAAAGATGTTTACTTTTAAAAATAGGCTTCTTGTCGCAGAGTCTGAATTGATTCATGCATTCTTTTGGTAAAGTCTACCTAAACCTAAATATAGATCGTGTGTCAAGCGGGATGAACAACGAACAAACAGTAGCAAAAGCTGATCTTCATCTAAAAGCGATGATGCATATGTGGCGGGGTTGGAAAGGAGTGTTCTACGATGAACCTGTTAGGGTCCCACCTATGGGGTAATCGGATTGTTGTCGGATGTAGTTTATCGACATACCCAGGATGATATAATTTTAAGATTATGCTTCCTGTTACCTTGTTAGGACTTCTAGAGTTCATAGTGTTTTGATCGCATTTTGGGGGTTAACTATTTTCCCATAGCTGGGACCCTAACAGGTGCTACCACCCCGGGTCAGTGTAAACCTGGGAACAACAGCAATTAAGAGGTGGTTTCACGCTCCTAAAAAACCTCCCGATTGTTGTCAGATGTTTTGGTAGATTATATCATCCACTTTTACTTTCTCAAACAGCTCATACATGTTGTTTATTTTATAGGATTTTTGTCTTGAGAGAACAAAGATCAGAGCACATGTTTAATATATATTTTATAGTACACCCCGTTTTACATGCTTGGCGTACTGGTTGATCTTCTTTGTTTAGGAAGTACGAGTTTTGTTTATTCTCGTATGGCCAATGCGTACGCGGAAGAGTACGACTTTTTCCTTAGGAGATGACGTCCATTCTCGTTTGGGCTAAATTGCAAAGAGTTTATTGAGTGGGTTATCGTTCCAGTATCGTTGCCAAATTCTTTTTTACTAAACTTCTTAATACAATAGAAAAGAAATTGAACTTAGAATAGATTGGGCAAGAGGTAGTTTCGTCCAATACTACAAACTGCTACAAGGCCAAAACATCAACCTGAAAACGCTAGTCATGATCTTAAATAGCTTCGTCAGATAGATGGATGTCCCGCATGGCGCCAAACCGCTCAAAAATATCTAAAGTGTCAGTAGTATACGACCGCTAAGATCAATGGTGAAAAATGTTTTTGAGCGAGTCAAGGTTGGGGATCTTGGCAAAGACCATCCTTCTTTGAACATCATGGACTAGCGCGACAGAATCACAAACATATAACAATACCAAATAACAGAAACTACGTCACCTGAGGACGATCAACAGTAACACATATTCCTGGGTATGACGATAAACTACATCCAGCAGTATTAAGTCTGATCAGGAGATTGGAGGTTTTGAGGAACGTGGAGCCACCTCTTAATTACTGTTGGACCATCATGACCCGGGGGAGTAGCATCTGTTAGGGTCTAAACTATGAGCAAATACTGTGAATCCCCCAAACAAAAGAAAACATTATGAATGTATAAAAATTCATTTTAATAGTGAAATTATCAGCAATTCATATTTATAGTAAAATTACCAACAATACAAATTTATAGTAAAATTACCAAGAATACATTTTATCTGTAGTTGAATGCACGCAGTTTCGTTCAGAATATTTAGATTTCGGCATTAAATAACACAGACTTGTTAATATGCCGCTGAACAAAATCAACCAATCAAATATCAGTAACAACTAAAATGGATAGCTCATGTTAATCGAAGAGAAAATAATGAGATAATCGAGAGGTCGACATTCTATAGTATAAATAAATGTTTAGGAAGGAAACGCCGATCAATACCGGAAAGAGCGATAACAGCTACTGGACTTGAGAAACCAATTTTCCTGATAAATTAGTTTTAAGAGAAAGATTTTATAAATTTCAACGGACAGCAGCATTGTCTGCTCAGTCAATGAATACCCAATGTTTCTTTGTAGGTAAACGGCTATTATTACCATTACCATTGCAAATACGTAGCTGATTTCCTCGGCTTTCTTTCTGTGCTAATAACCATGTATTCTGTCTTCTTACAATTAGTTGTTTTTTCTTGTTTCCTTTACTATCTTTTCTAAGAGTTCTATCAGTTTTCTTTCTGGGTCTAATAACATTTCCACGTCATACGGCTATCTTATGATGTTAAGTGTTTTTGTTTCTTTAACGGCATATCAACTCCTTATGAGTCATTCAATAGCAAAATTTAATTTTCCTGGGAGCATAAGTAATTTCTTTTACAAAATATTACTGCTGGTATTTTTACTAATAAAATCTATTCTTATAATTTCATAGTGTTTTGATCCCATTTTGAGGGTTAACTATTTGCCCATAGCTGGGACCCTAACAGGTGCTACCACCCCGGGTCAGTGTGAACCTGGGAACAACATCAATTAAGAGGTGGTTTCATGCTCCTAAAAAACCTCCCGATTGTTGTCGGATGTAGTTTATCGACATACCCAGGATGATATAATTTTAAGATTATGCCTCCTGTTACCTTGTTAGTACTTGTAGCTTTTTTCGGATTATCTCGCTATATATAAACATAATAATCATAGCAAAATCACGTTTTAATGAACGAACTGAATATTTTTTTCAAGAGTTAAGCGATTTACAATTGTAGCCTTATTTCGAATGGGCTCCTATGTTAGGAAATAGAATGCGATTTGTTAAAATAGCCGTTTCCATACACAAAATTGAGCAACATCGAGCCTGGTCAGTAACTAGATGGGTGACCGCCTGGGAATACAAGGTGGTATAGGTTTGAATGTGCGGGTGGTGTAATTGATGTTGGCTCGGAATTGTTAAATGGTTCGAATTTCGGTTGGGTTCGTTATAGTCCCTTACGTGCAGATAACATTGGGAATGCTATGAATCTATCTGTTCTCCCACAAGCTATGGGTTAATTAGTAAGACTTGCATCACTAAATCATCATCATCTCCAAATAACCTTTACAATCTAAAAGTATTTTTTGGCTTTAAGTTGCTTGATGGGCTGTTGAAATCAATCAATCAAAGATAATCTATTTGACAATCAATATTGAGATCAGTGTTGTAGGTATACAAATTTGTTGTGAATTACGACAAGGGTATGTTGAGGTCGGGGTAAACATTAACTAATTGCTCTCCTAAGAACTACGGGGTACCAGGCAGCGTGACGAAATAAAGCAACACTGCCCCAGAAACCACAGCGGGTGGCGCGTAACTTTATATTCAAATCTGCCTACGGAACCGACGTCAGAAGACAGCGAGTCTCGCCTACTACGATTTATTATTGATTTTTGCAATAATTATGGCACAAGGCCAAAAGGGGTGATAGGTTAAGGCTGGTCGACACTAAACTATCCTATACCAAGCTAATCAGATTCACGACCCATTCATTCGTTACAATTTACTCATTCGAAACTAAAACTCATCCTTCATTCAAACCAACATATAGCACAACACTACAAGTTCACAGGGAACCTACAATACACCCCAGGGGATAAAAATGACATAAACATTTCAATATTTACAATTATGTATACAAAAATATATTAAATAATGAAGATGATATCAATATTATGAAATGATGGTTGTTGGGAGGATGACCCCGAATACAAACTAAAAGTGAATGTTAGTAAGGTACCCGTCCACCCCCCAAAATAAGAGTGACCGTTGTATTCTGTCTTCCGACAAAATCAAGAGGCTCTCTCGCCAAGGGAAAACGAAAGGATAAAAAATTATGGGCATCAGAAAATTCAAAAACTGGCCCAAACGAGATGAAAGTATAAGCCAAAACAAACTGGGGAGGTTGGGAATCTCGACTTGGATCATAATTAAAGAAATGTCGGGAACAGGCCGGGAACGACAATTGCTCAAATTAACTAGGTACACAAGAAGGACCTTTATTAACCAGGGTAGGGCTTCACAAGTGACTGCCACGTTGTGACTCAGGGGACCTAAAAAAAAAAAGAAAGAAAATCAGGGTTAGCCCCGTTCATGCGAACAACGTTCGTCAAAGTTAGCCACCTTTCATTGAAATCTGTTGATACCGAACGCTTTCTATCAGTTCTAATCTTCATCCTGATCTGATGTTCAAAGAATCTGATCAGATCCCATGAGAATAGCGTTCACATCGCAATATTTCCTCCATTCGCGTCGCACAAATCACCATTCTCGTAACGGCCCGAGACTCGCCTATTTCTGACTGCTAGTTTTCCTGTCGCTTTTATTGGCATGAGACAGCTAACAGTCCCTGATCTGGACAAGTTGCAGAGAGGCCCGTATCTAGACATGTCAAGATGTCGCTGTTGACGGGAAAAACACAGATGTAACTAGTTTTGACTGATATGTCTGTACGCGACTCGGAACCCCTTTTGTGACGGTACTGACGCGTGTTCACCACAAGCTTTTTCTCTGATAAGTGTTGTTTGATGACATCATTGCACTCCTTTCCAGAGCGAAAAACCAAATTGGCTTGATAAAAGTTGACTTTCATAGAATGGTGAAAGTTAGCTTTATTCATTATTACTTTCACTTTAATAGGTAGAGATCTTCTGGACGGATTTTTTCCCCAAAGTCCATTTATGTGTGACATTCAATGGTTTGTGATCTAACCTTAATTCTACTATTCTGTCACTATTCTCAAGTTCGGAAATTTACTTTTAAATTCAGAATGGTGTAACATCCTTTCAAAACTTCAAAACTCCGTGTCAAGAGAGACTGCACCATTTTCTTTTAGTTTTTTTTTTATTGCTTTCTCGGCTTCCTCGTCACTAGGTTAATTATTAATTATATTTTGAGAAATATCGTGCAGAATCCTGGTAGCTGTAATGGATTGCTGCTCTGATTGAGGAGTCGGAGAGCCGAGTTCGAATTCCAGTCGTGTTCATTACATTTATTGTCGTGCTAATACCATTGAGAAAAGTACGAATCTAAATCTTCTTTCCGTCCGTCCCAGCTATGGCTATAGTAGGACAGAGTGGATTCTATAGCCTTGGCTGACAACCGGTCTAGGAGAAGGAAAACTTTGAATTTAAAACTGTATATAGCCCTTGACATGTACATGATATTCAGCTAAGGAAAGGAGCTTCCACGTTGATTCGATGATCTCGACTAGGGTCTTCTACTTAGGTAGATTTTGTAACGTTCGAACATACTGTTGAGGAAGACGTTTCATTTAAACAATTTCCTTCTCAGAACCGTTGCATTATGGAACAGATTTCTATGGGGGTGCCTCTTCGATCACAACAATCTTAATCTTTTCAAATCGAGGGCCAGCCATTATCTACTTTTGCTTCCTCCCTGTACCCCTTTACATCAACGTCATTTAATAGTCTTCTGTCTTGATGGGCTCTTGGGCCTTTTACTGGGTGAACAATATGATAAAATATTCTAATAAATATTCTGTTTCCTTCCTTATCTTCAGATTTGTGTGGTCAGGATTTGAAGCATGAATGAAAGTATTTTTGAAGACCGGGATATTTTCTTTTGTTTTGGATTTGATTGTAAGATGTTATCATGGTTTTTTTTCCCTCTACATTTCAACACGTTATCGATACTGTTTTGCTTCATTGATTGGGTTTCCAATTTCCAGAACATGCTTGTTTCTCTGAGTATTAAATAGCTTTATTATTTTCTTTCTAGCAGTTTAGTATATTTTCCCTTTTATTTTTGTTTATTCTTTGTTTCTTTCAGCTATCAGTCGTTTCAGTTCACTGTTGCCATCCCATGGAAAAATGTTTCCCTCATGTTAGAATCGTCTCATGTGCTTCCATCAGAGAAGATACGATTACTTGATGGTGTTCGTCGATGCTGTTTGGGTCAAAATTTACGAAAGTCAATTGAGAATCGAGTTTATCACAAAAAAAGTTCTCTCTATATTTTCTTTATAAAGAGCTTGGCTGTTATATTTAGGGACATTTTTTTTATTTATGTATGCAGAAGCGAGTTATTTTATTTTATTGTTTTTATTTATGCTGGGGTTTTTAGTTTGGCTACCGGAAGCGTGTGATCTGAATCAAGGTATGAATTATATACTCCAACTTCCGCCACAAATTACCTGAGCCAGGCATCTGATATGCTGAGATCAATAAAATTTTCGGTTATTTTATCTGGGCTATGCTAAGTTATGCGAGCTTTCATAGGATCATAAAACCATATATTTCGGTTTGAACATTGTATGTAAAACGGGATTTATGACCAATGCTATTCTGGATAGGATCTATGAACGAATTACGTTCAAATTTTCATTCAATCGATGGTTTTATATATATATATATATATATATATATATATATATATATATATATATATAAAGAACAGTAAGATATATGATCCGGTGTTCTTATAGATATTTTATTTTACAAAATAGTGCTCAATGTAAATTTACAGAGCATTAATATTAAAATTAATTGATTTAAAATATGGTTTTTTCGTGAAAAAACCATATTTTAAATAAATTAATTATAATATATATATATATATATATATATATATATATATATATATATATATAGTAATGGTAATAAATCCGTTTGTATTTAATCCAAGTGGATCCTACTAATATAAAATATTAAAACTTATCCACAAAGAGCTCAATGTATTTATTATTACAAAGCAATAATTAATACATAATAAAATCCAAAATCACCTCATATATCACATGTATATATATATATATATATATATATATATATATATATATATGTGTGTGTGTGTGTGTGTGTGTGTGTGTGTTTTTTGTGTTTTTGTGTGTATGCGTGCATATATACATATATTTTAACATATTTTCTGTTTATACGTTATTTTTATGAATATTTGAGTAAATTTATTTATTTATATTTATTTCGACTTATTTATTTGAGTAAATGCTCTGTTTTTAAGCACACATATTTTCTACGAAATTTCTCGAATATTCACGCCGGTAAATGTAATTAATACCATTTAATTAGCATTTAATCAAATAAGTTGTATCCATAAAATTAACGTATAAACAGAAAACATTGCATATATATATATATATATATATATATATATATATATATATATATATATATATATATATATATATATAAGATAGTTTGTAAAATTTGATATATCAACAACAGTATTTAGAAAAATGTGACAGACTGTTTTTTGCCATAGGGAATGCTACTTTAATTAAAAGAGAAAATAATCCACTGAGACGAAAATGTCTGGAAAGTGCCTTGAACGTGAGTTCAGCTACGATAAATTTGCGTCCAAGCTTTTATAATATATCACCATTCTTGTTAGATTTTATATTGTCAGAGTGTGGGACGGTCAGGGACAATGGTGATGGAGAGAAAAAGAAAAAGAATACAGATGGCTGGATTGAGAAAAAAAATTCTTTCAAAATTTTGAAACTAACTGCGTCTCTCGTTTTGTTGACGGGGCAACGTCAACAAAACCCAGTCCGATGAAATCCTCACGGATGAAACGCATCACAAAAAAACCTTTCCGGTTTGTCATATATATATATATATATATATATATATATATATATTGATTTTCCAAGCATAGCTTAGATGTGACACAAGGCCGAAAGTATGGTGCACCAAGTGAGAATCAAACTCACTATTCAATCGCTTGCTAACCATTACACCACGCCGGGGTGCCCAATATATATATATATATATATAATGGACTCTCCCGTCGGTTTCGACGTATGAGGGTCTGACAGCTTATTGAATCAGTTATGAAAGTTTGTGCGATAATTTTAAGTGGCATTTAAGACCCGCTCGTGATTTACAAAGGAGGCCACATATGGAGCAAGTGTGGGGATTGTGAGATGTGATCACTGTTAGATTGGCTGACATTTTAGATCTTGCTCTCGCTTCTTGAAGATGATTCAGACATGCAGATTGAAATTGCTGAGTCCACTAAAAGACGTTCCAAACCTAAGCGCTCAAGGATGTTATGTGGTATATTGACTGCTGACAAGTTGCTTTTCAGCTTGTCTTTGTATCTTAGCCATGGGCGTCCGACATTCCTGTAGCCCTGATCTAACTGGCTGTACATTAGGATCTTGGGTATCCTGTCATCAGACATTCTCAAGACATGACCAGTCCATCGTAACTGAGACTGTATGATAAAAGTCTCGATTCCTCCAATATTACACCTCTTAAACAGGTCTACGTTAGATGTCCTATCTTGAAACTTAACTCCACAGATTGCACGCAGACATATATATATATATATATATGTATATATAAGTGAACATTGAAGTCAACACTGAGAGGCAACAGACTGTTTCATACTGACGCAATTGTCAGGCCATTTACACACGCTCTATTTCTGATACTGATCACTTTATTTCATAAATATAGCACACCTTAAGACTATATTTCTTCTTTATATATATATATATATATATATATATATATATAATTGTATGAATACCAGTGTTTGAGTAGACAAATTTTTTTTAAACAGTGTGTATTACATAAACTACCCTGCGTGTTTGATAGATTTAATAAAGGAAATATGTTCTCTAGCAGGGTTTGAGCCGACCCCCGCTTTTGGAGAAATCCCCGTCTGATCAGGCGTGCTTAAACTAATCGGCCACAGATAGCATCAACAGCCAACAGGCTTCAATTAAGTTTTTCTTTTAAAGAATTGAATCTCGCTGGGTCAGAAAGTCGTTTCTCCTACAAAGGGGGACGCAGGTTCAAACCCTACTGAAGAGCATTTTTGTATTTGTTATGTCTCTCAATTGTGTCAACGGACAGATGTATGCCACACTGTTAAAACACACACACAAATAAACAGGGTGCCTGCTCAAGTTATTATATATATTTACGGAAATAATGTAATTTTTCCCTGTCAGAATTTACAAAACCTCCAAAAATATTTTTACAATCTAAAAATATTTTCTGTCTTTAAAGGACTGATAAGCTGTTAAAAATAAAAGAAATCAATCGATCAATTTTGGTATACTTGATAAAAGTTGTTCATCGTTTGTTTGGTCATTTTATTTTTTTTTAATCATTTCACCCCAAGCAAGGTACTAAAACACAATGGGTTGCCGAGTGAGCAAGAATGAGAAAAAGATTTTTAAAAAAAACGTAATTAAGGATCGATAACTATAAAATAAGGCAATAAATAAAGATTTACATTTTTGAAGATCTGGAAAGCAAGAAACTCCGAAAAGAATCCCACAAACGAGAAGTGCGAGAAAAACTTAAGGTTGCATTTAGCTAATTCAACAGTAAAAGGATGAGAGCTTGTGGCTAATCTAGTACTGTGATTAAATTCATAAACTCTAGGTAGCATAGAGCAAAGAGCATCAGAACAATTACTATGAAAATATTTATAGAAAAGACACAGGGAAGTTACAATACGGCTGAGGGAAAATGACTAAAGCCGGGATGCCAATTCAGGACCAGTAACATTGCAGATACTTCCTTGGATTTTATCAAGAACCTCTAAATATATGGTATGAGCACCAGGCCATATATGGCAACAAAATTCGAAGCATCGGCGAATGGTAGACTTATAAATATGTAAGATAGACCCGGAAGAGAAAAATTGTCTAGTACGACACAGGTAACCAGTCTAAGACACGCGACGTATGAATGAATTCCTCTTCGGTTAGGTTAGGGGCTCAATTGCACGCTGACCCCTACGACTGCGTCCGGTCATGAGGATGCTGCTAAGAGTCGGCGGTGATGGAGGTGATGATATAACTGAAGATGAAATTTTTTGACACCTAACCGGCAATATTCATCGTTTTTCTTTCGTCGGATAATATTAATTTACCTTTCAACGGCAAATATGACATAAGATCACTTTAATGTAAGAATGTTGGGAGACACTTCCCATTCAGAAAAAAATGACGCAATACAATCTTCCACACTCTATCCCTACCGTTGGTCTGTCTACCTTACTAAGATAAACTTGCGTATCAAGTTATGGAATAACCCCCGCCTTACCTAACAGAGAACTTTTCTTAACCCTTGCTAGATAGTGTTGTATAAAGAAACAAAAGGAAAGACCATAAATTCTTTTTTGTTTCTTTCTTACTTCAGCCACAGGATGAGGAAGTGACAAGACGTGTCTTATTTCCTCTTTGCTAAACATCTTAATTCCCCCGCAAACCATATGTCGCATGCAGCATACTCTCTCCCGAAAAAAAACACCCTCATGCAATTTAAAACGTTGAAAAAAGTAATGTGAATACAGCAGTAATTCTAATGCAGCTTGTAGGGGGGAATGGACGATTATCTCTCATTGATGATGTCACGAAGGGTCGCGTGAGGCCGCTGAAGGAGCACAGTTTTCAGTACGCTATTCGGTGTTAAGCCGAGGGTCTGCATTTTAGCACATGCAAGGTTAAACCAGCCTGTGCGAGCCTGCTGTCGTGCGGGCGGCACACAAGACCATAACACTGTTTCCCCGCCAGGAAATATGTCCCTACCAGAGATATAGAAGATAAATCCAGCCCACACGAATTACATAAACTATCGCCAGCTTGCGGTATCGCCGTTATCCTGTTGTGAAATATGTCCTCACCAGATACATAGAAGATAAATTCAGTTCGATTGAATCCCCGTTTGGAAATATAAATGTGGCTTCTCCAGAAAAGTAGAAATATCCTCGACAGATCGAATTTCAGTTCGGAATTATTACAAGTAATATGTTTTCGACATTTTCACACTGCATGTTGTTGTATACATGTGGTATAGCAGGAAAAGTTTAAATATTTGTCTATCACTTAGAAGTGTAAAAATCTCTTTAAGAACAAAGTATGTTTTTCATTCCTTTTCTTTCAGCTATTTGTTCCCTTCGTGTATTAGATGTTACTATATCACGGATATAATAATGCCCGTAATGGGGGAAATATAGGGAACGTTCTCTTTTCTTGCCAAGCGCTCCCATTAAACCTATGTTACATATATATATATATATATATAGTGTTTGACATATATATATATATATATATATATATATATATATATTTTTGACATATATATATATATATATATATATAACAATTTCTCAGAGTTAACCTGTAGAAAAGACAATATTTATAAATATAAATGACAATAGGAAAACTGTAGTTATTGCTGACGCGTTTCGTCCAATGTGGACTTTCTCAAAGAAAAAAGCGAAATGAATTTAATTAAAGAAAGTAACTAATAATAACAAAAAACAGAATGTTCTTAGCAACTGGAAGAATGTAGAGAACGCTATTTTCATATTGTTAACTGAAAAGGTTACACTCATAAAAAAGAAAATAACTCACTCAGAAGGAAAATTCTAGAGAGTGCCGCCATAGAATATTACCCAAATATTAACCTACACCCAGGCTTTTTCCCTATTTCACCTTTCTTAACAAAATTACTGCTCTCCCAAACAAACGTACACAACAATATCGTAAAATCAAAAGAAAATGGTTGAATCCGTCAACACAGTTATAATGTGAATATTCTCCACACGTGACAATAACTGATGTTATTTCCAGTTTTCTTTCCTACTTTTTTTAGTTTTAGTTTAGGGGTTTACTATTTGCCCATAGCTGGGATCCTAACAGGTGTTACCAACTCGGGATCTGGGAAGAACAGCAATTAAGAGGTGATTCCAAGTTTCTCAAAACCTCTAATCTTCTGATCAGAGGCCTTGCTGCGAGGTATAGTTTATCGTTATACCCAGGACGACTATATAAATAAATATAAATAGACTATATAAATAAATATAAATAGACTATATAAATAAATATACATATAAATAGGCAGAACCCTTGGGGTCGTCGATAGTCACAAGTCATCGTGACCGAGGGCGTGATCGTGCTGGCCTTGTTCAAATTTTTGATCATGCTAGATAACAGACTCTTTCCCAGAAACTGAACATAAGATCTGCTCAGCATAGTTGCAGCATAAACCACAGGTGGGCTCTGTGGGTGTTGAATAAACACAATTGCGCCTGAGCAAGCATCTGCAATAGGGATTGTCTAGCCGCTCTAGTAGATTGGTATCCTCGACTACGAGTAGTCAACTATACTATATAAATAATAATTTTGCGTAACTTTCAAAGCCTTAAATGCATTGTAAGCGGCATTATTGTAAATACAGTTCAATATCTACGCGCATGCGTACAGTGTGCAGGATTCCAATTTCCTATTGGTTGTTAGAATAGCTAGCAAACATTTCGTTGTTCTAATATATTAATAAAGTTAGTTGTTTCCTTCGCATTCCGTTTTTTTTCTTTTCATCCTTTTTTAAGTTCAGATTGTTACCGATAGTCTAGGCCACGCTTAAGTCGCACTATGAAAAGGAAGTTATAGGTCTAATTCCAATCTTTCTGGCTACAGGTGAACGTCTGCAAGTTGCTAGGCGTCTCTTTGGACGAATTAGCGCTGATAAATCGGCACATAGCATTGGCAGGTGGGCGCTGCTCGGGCTTGGGTTTCTGTTAACAAATGACGAATATTGCAGCAAAGCGGTTCGACGTTTGAAATCTCTTTTCCCCTCTTCTGAGGGGCAATTAGGAGAATGCGGCGGCCAACCAAATGAGATCAACTGGGAAGAGATTAATATCGGCAGGAAAAAGATGAACTGCATGCCAGGACATAATGGTACAAGTTTAGGAAAAATGAACTCACTGAAAAATAAAATGAATTATGATATGTAATAGCAACAACAAAGATGAGGATTTACTTCCAGCCGCTGGGGTATTTCCTATAGAGAAAGACGTTAAAATTCCCTTCCTTTCTACTGTGCGTGGATGGCCTAGAGGTAAGATATCTGACTGATGTCGAATTTCGATCCCGGTCTGAAGGTCTGTCTGTGGGTGACTATATATATATATAGGGTTAGGTAAATGAGTTAACTAGGCATTAGTGGCCGTATATGCGTGTGCTGGCGAGCATACGCTTGTAGGCAAATAAATAATTAGCAAATTTAGCCAAGAGGTGTCGACATAATAGTGCTCAAGATAGAGCTAAGAAATATATGTGTCAATAAATACACATATACCTACGTTTGATGTGCAACTCGAGTTTCGTTGGTTACCCAATTCATCGGGCACGATATATAGCTTATTTTTTATTTTAAATAAACAATGAGCGATATCTCGTGCCCGATGAATTGGGTAACCAACGTAACTCGAGTAGCACATCAAAAGTAGGTATATGTGTATTTATGAATATATATATATATATGTGTGTGTGT
This sequence comes from Acanthosepion pharaonis, assembly GCA_903632075.3. Taxonomy (NCBI): domain Eukaryota; kingdom Metazoa; phylum Mollusca; class Cephalopoda; order Sepiida; family Sepiidae; genus Acanthosepion; species Acanthosepion pharaonis. Next base: position 498,786 of record CAHIKZ030000994.1, on the reverse strand, counting down.
GTGTGTATTTATTAACATATATATTTTTTCTCCTCCATATTTCATTACTGATATATATATATGTATATATATATATATTAAGAAATGGACAAGGTCCGACAATTTATTTATTAAAGACATTTTTATGTTTAACGTTGTTATTTATAGATACAAGTATTTAAGCAAATGCTCTGTTTATGATAAACAGTATTAAATAACATACATTTACCGGCCTGAATGTCCGAGAAATTTTCATAGAAAATATTCGTTTTTTGACAGGATTCGAACCTGCATCCTATACGGAACCGTCATTTACGCTGACGTGCCTTAACCGTCTCGGCCACAAAGAACCGTATAGGTCAGTCAAAGCATATGGAGGACACAAAGTGTCATAATTCATAGTCTGGCAAAAAGTAAAATTGGGCATATAATATTCAAGCGTATTTTTGTTATTTTATAAGAATATTATTTAGATTGTGATTAGATTGTTATAGTATAAGATGCTTGTATGTGCTGTATATCTTCATAAACATGAGATGATAGATTTAGCTGTTTTTCAACATATTTGTAGTTTTTGGTGATCACACTTTTCCCTACATATGTGGTCAGTTGAGACTAATTTTTCTATTTCTCCTTGTGTTACTGCTTTACGATGTTCTTGCAGTCTTACCTTAAGAGGGGGTTCTCCTTTGTAGTTCCTACCACAGCTACACGGGATCAGCCCCAAAAATCTCTTGAGCCGACCAAGCATAGATATGAATACAATATATGAACCATTAATAAATAGTTCTAGAGAAAAGCAATGAATAATAATAACAATTGCAATATAAGCTCTGATAAAAAAATAGATAATAATAATCGAAAAATTGCAATATGAGCATTGGTAAAAAAAAGATTAATCAGACATTTGATTTATAAGTCCCCAAAATTCATCTACAGATTGCCCAATGGATAAAGACGTTGGTTAGATCCAGTGACTAGACCCAAAAGTTGTGAGTTCAATACCAGACTCCAAAAACTTGTAGAGTTGAGTTAAACGGAAATAACTGAGACATCAGGAAGAGGCATAGAACGTAGAACTAGAACAAATCTAAATAAAGGGTTTGGTTCGAAATTTCAATCACCTGAAGAATGCCGAAATATTGTGAATATGGCAATGAAGATGAGGATTCCGAATATTGTAAATAATATAAGTAATCATACCTCATCTCGGAGATACAGACACAACTCACTATAGATCAACTCCTTCATCTGCATAATAAATACCAATCAGAGTGTGTCACTGTGTCACACTTTTTCAATTTTAGTCCAAGAGGCCTTAGTCCACCATATCAAACGATTTGGGAATCAAGTCGACTCCGTGAGCAAATTAAAATTATTCCGGGCTAGATCTGAATCCGCAATCCTGAAACTTTGGATTCCCAGCTTTTCATTTCACTGCGATCGTTTTCGGCGATTTTTTTACGTGATTTATTGTGACAATGTTTTTGTATGATAACAATTTTTATAAGTTGGAAATAAATTTGGGAATAATTGATATTAATTGTGAAATCCAACGAAAGTCATCCATGAAATAAAATTGTTTATAAGGAGAGTAAGGACCTACGTACATCAAATTGTCTTTAAATTAAGTTGTGGCAGAAGAATTATCGCTGAACTTTTAAAAGCTAAACTTAAATATTAATGCAATACTTAAATGTAGCGATCAATTTTGTGTTCTGTAGTTTATTGTTGCCTATCGCATCTACTCTTCCCTACCTATTGTGATGAAGGCCCAGTCAAGAGCCAGAATTTTTTAAACGTTTTTTTAGTGGATACTCATATATGAGTAGACGTTCCATTTGTCTTTTTATTGAACAATATATTTATTTATTTTATTTTCCCGGTTTGAATATTCGATAATCTTTATAGAAGAAAAATATGTGCTCTCCAACAGGATTCAAATTTGCGTCCCTCGTTAAATCCGACATGCCTTAACCATCTCGGCCTTGCTGATTACGCAGAGTTTGAACAGTGCCTTTAAGCGAAATCCTTCTTGTCATAAATTCCTCGAAATTTTCTTATCTGCTCAGTTTCGTATCCTAACGTAAACAAAGCAATTTCCTAAAGTAATAGATTCTTATTTAGAGAGGGCGCATGTTTTTCTTTAATAAGATTTTTGAACCCGCTCGTAACACATAGTAAGTAATCAGGCCATAATTCCGATTTAACGAATGACACCTTAATAAGAACATAATTTATTAGGTAGAAAATACTTAGAAGGAATCCTGATAAATATTTCCTAAACACATATCAATCATATTTTATATCACCAACTTTTATATAATCCATACTTAAAGAATCTAAGATCAATATACCTACAAACACACAACCAGTGTAATCTAAAATCTTTCACTTTCACACATTTTCATCCAATGGGTATTCGTTCAGGATACACAGGCGTAAGTCCTGACATTATATTGGTGATATGATACGTATTTCTAAAGAATTAATAGATTTATTTTTAATCCGATATTGTTATTACTTCAAACGTTATTATAGTGGGTACTTCTTATTTGAAATAGACGCCCCATTTTTATTTATTAAATAGTGTGTATTACATCTATCATCCTGCGCATTGAGGAAATCTTTATCAAGAAAATGCTTCCTTCGGCAGTGATCGAACCATCGTCCCGCTTTGATCCCTTTGATTGACCTAGCGGTAAACGATGCCGGATTATACGGTGGTTGCATCATGCAGATGCTGGTCGTTTCTGTGCATGATATAAACCTGGTAATGATTTTCTTCCAATGTGTATTCGCTCAGGATACACAAGCGCAAGTCCTGACATTATATTGTTGACTGTCATGTTACATCTCTCATCTTATATTTTCGTAGGTCCAGAAGATTGTTCAATCTGTACCAGTTGTGAAGCATTTCAAATTCGCGTTGACGCTCTAATGGAAAATAATGAAAGCGGCATTAAATAAACTATTCGCTTTCATTTTATCTATGATCTTTTTGTATTGATATGGATAATAATATGCATTTGGCGTGTTTCTATTGATGGAAAAATATTTATCAGGATTCCTTCTAAGTATTTTCTGCGTAATAAATTATGTTCTTTTCCTATTATCACCAACTTTTATAAATTCCATACTTAAAGAATCAAAGATCAATCTAGCTACAACAACACAAGCGGCGTAACCTACATTTATTCACTTTCTGTTATAACCTAAGGAATGTTACTGAATAGAACAATCAAATGAAAGTTGGTAATGAACGATAATTCTTAGAACACGAATTACACATACAATATTCTCCAGCGGTGTGTCGAAGAATAGTCAACTGCTAGAATCAAGTGAATCAAGTCAATTCCACAATGAATCTACAACTGCAGGATATCTACCAAGCGGTCAGATGTGGCACAAGGGTGAATTTAATGTGGGGTATCTGAGCCCGTAATCTCAGCCAGAAATTCCCCGTAGACCCCCTATAAAACGGGATCGATTTGCTGTTTCCCGAGACGAGACTCTGCCCTTCGACACAGCCTCGTTTGGGGATCCTCTCTTCTCGTAGGCAGAGAACCTGACCAGCGCAACTGGAGACGAACTGCTAGAAGTGAGTCAAGTGAATTACACAATGAATCAACAACTGCAGGATATCTACCAACCGCCACACGCGGTCAGATGTGACACGAGGCCGAATTTAATGTGGGGTGACGCAGCCGAAAGGCTCGGTCAAAAATTCAACGTAGACTCCGTATAAAACAGGGTCGGGTGTCTGTTTTCCAAGACGAGACTCTGCCTTTCGACAGAGCTTCGTCTGGGGATCTTCTTTCGATCTGGAAGCAGAGTGTTTGACCAGCACAGCTCCAACAGCAGACCAACATACAGTATTTACTACTATTTATGTGAATGGGGGCATACCCATTATCATCCGTAGGTATGCTACAACAATTCCACACAAAACATCCCAAAATACACATACGAACACTACTAGACAGAAATAAATGACTATTAGACGCACAAACCCGCACCCACGTTATCAATCAAAACCATAATAGATCAACTAGAATTATGATACACAAGGACACAAGAATTATGCACACGACCGGTGCCTGACAAGACAAACAGACGTGAGGTCTACTTATCTAAAAAAAAAAAATACAAACGACACAAAAATAAGAAATACTTGAATTTTTTTCTCCTTCATATTTTCTTACTGATAAAGCCTAACAAAAAGCAATTCATTTTTAAATTTATAAACATTTCCTATTTGTTTTATCGGATTCTAATTCATATTTGATTCCAATTCATACATATATATGTATATATATAAATAAAATATATCTTATATATATATATATATATATATATATATATATTAATGAAATCTCTGCACATTAAATATATACATATGCACACGCATAAAGTTAAATATATAAAAGCTCGAAAAGAAACAAGCTCAAAGTTCAACAGTGAAAAAAAATCTTTGATCGTTTCACCCCAAAAGCAAGGCGACAATGCCACTAAGACGCAGAGGATTGCAGGGAGTGAAAGTGAAAGAGAATAAGAAGACAGAAAATGGGAGGATTGAGGAAAAAGGAACAGGATTCAAGAAAACATCAGATGGCGTTGCATTTAAATTTTTGAAGATTGTAGTTATCAAGAAAGCAATAAAAGGGAATGGAGTTCCACTGGCGAGAAGTGTGAGAAAAGAAACGGTTAAAGAAGAAATAGCGGTTGCATATACTTGGTTCAACAGTAAAACGATCAGATCTAGTAGCACGCTTAAATTGGTATAGTCGGGGCACTAGGGAAAAAGTTCATCAGAACAGTTACCATGAAAATATTTGTAGAAAGGACAGAGGGAAACCACGTCACGTCGGTGAGAAGGTGACTGATGTCGAGATACCAAGTCAAGATCGATTACATTACAGACCCTTCTTTGAATTTTGCCAAGGCACACGAGATGAACAGCAGGGGCCCCTAGCCAGATATGGCAACAGTATTCAATGCACGGAGTAATGGTTAGATTTATAAATGCGCAAGACGGATTCTGACGCAAAACTTTTGGCACGACACATTGTAGAAAACCTTCCTTGCAGTAGATGTAGCAATTGATTCGTTATAGTCGCTGCACTTCATATCGGTGGAAAAAGTAAAAAAAAAAAAAAGACACTGCAATGTGTTATCGTTTTAGCCGCAACGTGAAAACTAATATTGGAACTTTCCTAAAACTAATTGATAAGCATTTCAAAAGTTCCCCAACATTAAAAAAGATAATTAACAAATGTAACATAAACATCAACGATATCTGCGTTAGAAATATAAAAACATCAATATACCAATCAATTCACTGGCCAACAAAATCGTTTAGCATAATAGGTGAGACTGTTTATGAAGTATATTCGGGTCGCTGAATTCGAGGAAAACATTGGTTTTGTCCAATTGGCTCTAGTTTTTAAAATTTTTTTTGGAATGCATTTTTCGTGTCTGTGAATCTGTATACAATGATACTAATTGGATTACTGTGTTCCTGGTGCTTGAATATTTCAACAAAACCACATTCATCATGGTATTTAGGCTATTAATTGGTAACCAACGTTGAATAAATCTATGTCTTTTATTTAAGTTCTGTGATTGTATATGAATAATTAAAATGTGATATTTACTGACAGCATGCTACTATTTTAACAATAAACAATGAAGAACCAGAACATTTCCCACACGTTTCCTCATTTATTAAAAGATATTAATGAAAAAAAGATAAAAATAACTATGATTTCCAATCAAATTTCACACAAAATGCAAACTTGCAAAATAAATAATTTACTACCGATATGATATCTTACAAGCCCACTATCGCGAGATATCCAGGTGCTTGTACTATACTTCATCTGAAGGAAGCTTCTCTTATATGACTTCCTTTTGTGAGTTTTCTGAGTGTAATCACGTATAAAGCTCCAGTAGTAATCAAACATTATGTGGGTGTTCCATAGGTCTTGGTATCTCTCCTCCATAATCTTAATGTCTTGGTGGAAACATTCTCCCTGTTCTTCGCTTACATAAACAAAGTTTTCAAGGAATCTGTCTAAATGGCTAAACAAGTAGTGGATTTTGATGCTCATTCTTGTTCCAAGAGCTCGGAAGGGTTTTAACTCTGTCCGAGCCTCTTGACTCGCGAACAGCAGACGTAACCATAGCGCCGTTTCCCTGTCAGGAAATATGCCCTCACCAGAGACATAGAAGATATAGAAACTATCACCAGCTTGCAGTCTCACCGATGCGAAATATGTCCTCACCAGAGACATAGAAGATATAGAAATTATCACCAGCTTGCAGTCTCACCGATGCGAAATATGTCCTCACCAGAGACATAAAAAATAAATCCAGCCCACTCAAATTCCCGTTTGGAAATAGATATGTAACTTCTCCACGAACGTAGAAGTATCCTCGTCAGCTGGAATTCCAGTTCGGAATTATTACAAGTAAGAACTTATATCATTTCGACATTTTCACACTGCATATTATTGTATACATGTGTTAGGATGGAAATATGTCTAAATGGCTAAACAAGCAGTGGATTTTGATGCTCATTCTTGTTTCAAGAGCTCGGAAGGGTTTTAGCATCGCTTTGACTAGTTCCTGGTAATTACCTGCTTTAATTTTACCCAGGAAGCCTTTCACAACTGCGACAAAAGAAGTAGCCTCAATCTCAGTTTTGTGGGAGACAAAAAATTTATCGATAATGAGTTTTCCTATTTGTGTCCCATAAAAATTAATGCCTTCATTTTCTCATTACTCAGATCAGGAAATTCTGGACAGATATAAGAAGCATGCACCATCTTGATCTAACGCCTTGACAAATTGTTTAATTAGGTGCAACTTGATATTTAGTTGGGGCAGGATAATGCGATCACGGTTAACCAGTTGTTCATTTATGACATTTTTCGTCTCCACAAGCTCTTCCCAAATAGACCAATCCTCTTCCCAGTAGTGTTATAGTGGGAAACACCTATTCTATAGTTAATAGACTCTCCCACCTATAATAAGTAGGAGTAGTAAGAGTAACAAGTCGGTCGCTCAGTGGGTCGGTCAGTCAGTCGACGCCAGACGACCGTTAGTCGGATACTAAAGTATCAGCGACAACAACTAGATTTCTTGCGTCATTATCTATTATATCAAGTTCCTAATGTTTTGTTCGTCTAACCTATTTTAGGACCGACTTAGTACAAATACAAGCCTCCACTGGGAAACCACTCCATAACAAGTAGTGGTCGTTGTCTCTGCTGTCCCATAGACAAAAGAAACATGGTACTTGGTAAAACCAGCTTGATGCCCAACGGAAAGTTAACCATTTTAAAATAGACACTTATCATCCACTCATGCTCATCATAACACAGTTTTTGCAGAATAATTTTTACACTAGTGTAGTGCACCTTCAAGATCACTGAATTGTCAATTGTGATGCAAGAAAACTTGCCACCATTGTGCAACACGACAGATATGAAACTTCGTTTAGAGCTGTCCATAAATAAACGCCACTCAGCTTGGTTGTACTTAGGCAGCCTCATTGAATGTTGTTGCAAAACACGAAGCCGTTTCTTCACGAAAATAACGAACAGGTTCCTTGTCTCTGTTACAGTAAAATGTTATCTTAGCTTCAGAGTCAAGAACACGATGCTCACTGAGATGGAAGCACAACATCTCAAACTCTTTTAACATAGCTAGATCTCTAACCAAACCATCCAGCATTTCTTCTGGGAGGAACTTCACTTTTGCAGTCTGAAAATAAATCTAAATCCGAATGATAAATACTACTAATGTTGTTGTTGCTGCTGTTGCTGTCGAAAGCCTCACCCATTGTTTCTGCAATAATCATAGTGACATCATCTTGACCAAGATCATGCAAAGAAGTAACATCAGGAACGGGAACACCACCACAATGTGGAACTGGTCATCTTGTAGATTCAATATCAGGATAGTGTCACAATTTCTTCTTGTGACTGTTCCATTCTGACATATTAACCATACATAAGTAGCAATCGTCATGATTATTTTTGGGTTACACCACTGATGCTCCAAACTTCATTGACTAGACTTTACATTGGGTCCACGAGCAAAGGGTTTCGGTACAATTCTTACAAAACTTGTGAGGAGCCCTTGATGTATCTTGATCCCCAAACTTCCGACCAAAGTAAGATTGATATGCTCTTCTAGTGAAATTCACGAGATACGCAGCAGAGAATGCCAAGGTTATTGTGATGGTGTTTACGCTTAGAACTCATGATCAAAGTTTGTATACTTGAAATGTAAATAAACTAGGTCACTGGTAGAGCCAAATACATAAATCCTGTCGTCAAGACTGATAGAAGCAGATTGGCTGGAGATCTCTCAATCCTGTCTGCAAGACTGAGAGCAGCAGATTGTCTGGAGCTATATCAATCCTGTCTGCAAGACTGAGAGCAGCAGATTGGCTGGAGCTCTGTCAATCCTGTCTGCAAGACTGATAGCAGCAGATTGGTTGGTGCTCTGTCAATCCTGTCTGCAAGACTGAGAGCAGCAGATTGGCTGAAGCTCTCTCAGTCCTGTCTGCAAGACTGAGAGCAGCAGATTGGCTGGAGCTCTGTCAATCCTGTCTGCAAGACTGATAGCAGCAGATTGGTTGGTGCTCTGTCAATCCAGTCTGCCACACTGAGAGCAGCAGATTGGCTGAAGCTCTCTCAATCCTGTCTGCAAGACTGAGAGCAGCAGATTATCTGGAGCTATATCAATCCTGTCTGCAAGACTGACGGCAGCAGATTGTCTGGAGCTCTCTCAATCCTGTCTGCAAGACTGAGAGCAGCAGATTGTCTGGGGCTCTCTCAATCCTGTCTGCAAGACCGAGTGCAGTAGATTGGCTGAAGCTCTCTCAATCCTGTCTGCAAGACTGAGAGCAGCAGATTGGCTGGAGCTCTGTCAATCCTGTCTGCAAGACTGATAGCAGCAGATTGGTTGGTGCTCTGTCAATCCTGTCTGCAAGACTGAGAGCAGCAGATTGGCTGAAGCTCTCTCAATCCTGTCTGCAAGACTGAGAGCAGCAGATTGGCTGGAGCACTGTCAATCCTGTCTGCAAGACTGATAGCAGCAGATTGGTTGGTGCTCTGTCAATCCAGTCTGCCACACTGAGAGCAGCAGATTGGCTGAAGCTCTCTCAATCCTGTCTGCAAGACTGAGAGCAGCAGATTGTCTGGAGCTATATCAATCCTGTCTGCAAGACTGACGGCAGCAGATTGTCTGGAGCTCTCTCAATCCTGTCTGCAAGACTGAGAGCAGCAGATTGTCTGGGGCTCTCTCAATCCTGTCTGCAAGACCGAGAGCAGTAGATTGGCTGAAGCTCTCTCAATCCTGTCTGCAAGACTGAGAGCAGCAGATTGGCTGGAGCTCTGTCAATCCTGTCTACAAGACTGATAGCAGCAGATAGGTTGGTGCTCTGTCAATCCTGTCTGCAAGACTGATAGCAGCAGATTGGTTGGTGCTCTGTCAATCCTGTCTGCAAGACTGAGAGCAGGAGATTGGCTGGAGCTATATCAATCCTGTCTGCAAGACTGTGAGCAGCAGATTGTCTCGAGCTCTCTCAATCCTGTCTGCACGACTGAGAGCAGCAGATTGTCTGGAGCTCTGTCAATCCTGTCTGCAAGACTGAGAGCAGTAGATTGGCTGGAGCTCTATCAATCCTGTCTGCAAGACTGATAGCAGCAGATTGTTTGGAGCTCTCTCAATTCTCTCTGCAAGACTGATAGCAGCAGATTGTTTGGAGCTCTCTCAATCATGTCTGCAAGACGGATAGCAGCAGATTGGGTGGAGCTCTCTCAATCCTGTCTGCAAGACAGATAGCAGAAGATTGTCTGGAGCTCTGTCAATCCTGGCTGCAAGACAGAGAGCAGAAGATTGGCTGGAGATCTCTCAATCCTGTGTGCAAGACTGAGAGCAGCAGCTTGTCTGGAGCTCTCTCAATCCTGCCCTCAAGACTGATAGCAGCAGATTGGCTGGAGATCTATCAATCCTATCTGCAAGACTGAGAGCAGCAGATTGGCTGGAGATCTATCAATCCTATCTGCAAGACTGATAGCAGCAGATTGGCTGGAGATCTATCAATCCTGTCTGCAAGACTGATAGCAGCAGATTGGCTGCAGCTCTCTCAATCCTCTGCAAGACTGATAGCAGCAGATTGGGTCGTGCTTTCTATATACTGTCATTCATATCTTTGACAAGAACAATGGTATTAAAAGTTTTTCCTTAACAGCTAAAGAATTATGCAATTTTAAGGAATGTAAACGCATGTTATATACTGATTGGATAAACAAAGAATATAAAGTTAAAAGGCAATTGTATTTTGAATACAATCTATTTATTTTTTGTTTCACCTTACTGGATGCAAGTGGATGAAAAACTACATCCATCAATAAGGCCTCTGGAGGTTTTGAGTAGCGTCAAAACACGTCTTAATTGTTGTTGTTCCCAAGTCCACCCTGACCCGGGGTGGTAGCACCTTTTAGGGTCACTTTCTATGAGCCGCCAAGTAAAACTAAACTGTACATTTTTCATAATAAAATGACGAACAATATATTTTTAGAACAAAATAACAAAGTAACACTAAAAAAATATAAAAATACATTTTTATTGTAAAATTACCAACAATATATTTTATGATCTACAAAATGTATATCTAAAAACTTATTTCTACTCTGAAATATCAAATTATGTACAAAATATCTGTTGTGCAAAGAATAAAATTATGTACAAAATATTTAGATTTCAGCAATAAATAATCCATAAATGTTGATATGCCACCAAACAAAATCAACCAACAAAACAAACATGAAAGAAATCTTTCATATATAATATTCTACAATTTTTTCAAACTTTCACTGTATTCCACAATTTAACTTAAAGAAACTACGTCATAAAACACATATATGTCACCCCCTTTAATAATAATGTCCACACAAACATATATATGCAAAAAAGTATCATCTACCATGTATTCAATTGTGAAAGCAGAATTACGTATATCATCTTTTATTACTTCAATGTTCATAAGAAAATCAAATCTGGGCATTAAATAATCCATGAGGTGTTGATATAGCGTTAAACAAATCAAATGAAATAAATTAAACGGCAGCCATCTTGTTTCTCGCCTTGTCCGTAAGTATTGAGTCTGGAAGTAATTTGGGTGTCCGGTTAGCGCAGTTGGTTAGAGCGTAGTTCACCTAATGAGAGACCGGAAGTAATTTTCTGTACTCAAAGTGAAGAATTCTCTTTCTTGGGTAGTGTTATCTCCCCTAACGTAAACAAAGCGACGAGTAGAAAAAGCAAATCTAGCATGTTTGGGTGAAAATTAAACCATTGAAATTAATTGATGTTCAATATCTTGAAAATTAATGCCAATTCAACAGAATTAAGTACATTTTCGAATTGAGCAAAACTGATTTACACTAAAACCGTTTTAATATCTCGTGCCTTTACATAAATTGTTGCCCGTTGTTATTAAATGGTTAAATCAATTGCAAAAATAACAACACCAACGACTGTTTCATTTATTTGATGTTAATGTCTTTGGGGAAGTCATTAATACATTTGATATTTTCTAGCTATGGGTTAAATGGAAGCATAGACTCGGTTCTTTAGCCCTGGATAGCAGGCAGCCTAGAAGGAATACTATTACAAATTAAATTGCGCCAGTTATATAGTGAGAAGAATTGCGACATTTTTATTTCTCTACGGAGTGTTAAAATGATTAAAATGAAGATAGTGAAATAAATGTACGTTTCTAAAGAACTGAATTTTTAGTACACGACTAGTCACCGAACTTATTCTGATTAACACAAAAAATTACTATTCTGAAATCCCCCCCCAAGTCACAGTGGGTTGGTTGGTTGTTTTTGTTTCACAGCATATCAACACCTCTATGAGTAATTTAATGCCAAAATTTGAATATTTTGTATGCAATTTTGTTTTATTTCTTTGCATTTTAGATAATAATAATAATAATTCTAGTGATACATTCTTACTAATTAACCCATAGCTGGGGAGAAAAGGTGAATCCATACAGTTCGCAAGGGTAATTTCGTATAACTGGAATTGGAACTAGGTTCTCCGATTAACAATTCCGGGAATTATCCGTTACACCACCCGCATATCCAAGCTTACAGTTCCTGATATTCTCAAGCAGTCTCGCATCTAAGTAATGACCATGTTCAACTTTGCTTAACTTCGGTGATCATACGGAAACGGTGTTTCAACGTGATGTGACCGTAAGCCGAGTCACATTGGGTAACCTTGCGGGCCGTATAACTTTGGTGATTGTATGGGAAATGATGTTCCAAAATTATGTGGCCGTAAGCCGAGTCACATTGGGTAACCTCGCGAGCCGTATAACTTTGGTGATTGTATGGGAAATGGTGTTCCAACGTAATGTGGCTGTAAGCCGAGTCACATTGGGTAACCTCGCTAGCCGTATAACTTCGATGATCGTATTGAAAATGGTGTTCCAACGTAATGTGGCCGTAAGTAAAGTCACATTGGGTAACCTCGCGGGTCGTTTAACTTCGGTGATCATATGGGAAATGATGTTCCAACGTGATGTGGCCGTAAGTTGGGATACACTGGATAACCTCGTCGGCCGTATATTAGGTAAGCCTGATTCATGATGTCAATATAACATTTTATAACTGAAATAAACTATTTAAACACAGCTCATCCATTTTCTTTTCTGGACTGATATCTGTTTACCTATCAATACATCACCGCGCTGTTCGATATACGAACATATATCTTAAAATTGTAACGCTTCTAAAAATATGTCAGGATGAAGGTAATCAAAACTTTTCTCTCTTGTAATTCGTCTGTGATAATGATATTGTATTGCAACTCATACCAGACATTACGTTCAGGGTGCAGCTTGTTTCGAGTCAAACGCTTACAAATATAATCCATCAGCCAGAAATAAAACCATGAGCCGATTATAGCAGTAAGCACATTTTATTCGGTTATATCCTTCTTCTGTAAGGTAGAGGGGTGGCGAACATTCTAACGGGCGTGTCTGCCTCTTCGCGCCACGGTGATCGGTCCCTGTTTTCAGATACTAGAGACCACTGACTTTTAGTGAATATCGTTGTTTGTCTTGACATCTTTGTCTAAAAATAGCATGTTATCATTAAACGAGGATCTTGTTCAACTCAGTGATCTTCTTTATCAGCGTCGTTTCACATGGTTCTTATCAGGTCCATTTCACTTAGTTGATAATCATCGAAAAGATTTTTGTAACATCTTTTAGATATTTTCATATAGAAGACACTGATATCCACACAACGACTAACGTTGTTCGAGAATACTCAAACTAAATTTTATGATCTTCGACGGCCATTTCGTGAGTTTATATTTTAAAATGGAGGAATATACAGCCAGTAAATTATCTTTGTTGCATTAAGGTATTTTTTTAAAATCGTGATCAAAATAAGTTGGCTAAGATCTGACTTATTCGTTATAAACGCACGTATGTACTCCTCCGTCGGAAAACTTCAGTGTGAAAGAAAAACAAATGAAGTTATTTTTGGTTAGGAGATAATGTTATTTACCAATTTAATTTCATTGTTTGGCTCGAGAGAAAACAAAATCTTACGCACTTTGACGATAGGTCGTTCTCAATTTGTATCATATTGTTATTGTATGCGTTCAAATCATTGTTATCTCAACTTCAAAGACAAACAAAAGTTAACAACATCAAATGTTAACACAAGTACCGGACTGAAAAAAATCATAAAGGATGCATTCAATTTTTGCGCTTAAATTTTACAGTCTGTTCTCTTGTTTTTTTTTTGTTTGTTTTTGTTTTTTGTTGTTGTTTTTTTAATTGACCATAAACTATTCCTTTGTTCCCATCATGGACAACTTTGTTGGTCTTTTGCCAAATAGGGATGCAGCTTCAGCGTTAGAAAATTACAAAGAAAAAATATTTTATTATTTTAATTCTCATACGAAAACAAAATGAGTATTTTTTAACAAAATTTCAATTTTCAAGAGGTTACCCTCGTTTAACATCTCGTTCAACGTCATGTTCAACTTCTCGTTCAGATTTCAGTGAGTAGTCTTCGTTTTTTTTTTAAAATTGACCATAAACGACTGCTTTGTTCTCTTCATGGTTTTTGTTTGTCTTTTGCCAAATAGTATCGTAGATTCAATGAAAATAATGTGTATTTTTAACTAAATTTCAATTGTCAAGAGGTTAGTCCCGTTCAACGTCTCGTTTAGAATCTCATTCAAATTTCAGAACGTAGTCTTCTTTTTTTTTAAAAACAAAAATTGCCCATTGGCTGTTTTGTTCTGATCGTGGTCTTTGTATTTTTCAAAATAATGGCGCATATTCAGAGAAAAAAATGAGTATTTTTAACAAAATTTCAATTTTCAGGAGGTTAATCCCATTCAACGTCTCGTTCAACGCCTCGTTCTGATTGTTTGCCATGATGTCGCCAGCTATATAGAGAAAAATTATTCAATGATAGTAGAAACAGGATCGAAGAGTTAGAGCGACAGCCTTATGAGCGTAATACGCCGATAGGGAGAGTCAATGTAATTCTGATATAATTGCCGATGTTGAAAATCGAAACCACAATCTGATGGTCAAAAGGCCAGCGGTTTGAGAAATCGGTCACATACCCTTTGATTTAAATTAATGTACTTTAAAATATAAACACCGTCCTGAGGAGACGATCTCACTGTTGTAAATCTGAACCGACAGTAATGCTAACCCTTCGGTCAGTTAGATGCTGAATGTTTGCCATTAGTAAACAACTATTTTTTACCTTCGGGATATACTGAAAATGATTTTATTATAACATTAGATTGTAAAAAGTTTTACTATACATGACGAAGCTGTTAACTTTCTATTTTACTAAAAACAAAAAGATAGGAAGGAAATTCGTATATATATTGGAAAGGGCTACAGTAATACCTCGAATTAACTTCTCTCGATTTAAGAAATATCGGGTTTAAGAAACCGCTTGTAGATCCCAAGAGCCATAACAAACTTTCATTTTATTTTTACTAAATGAAGTTAGATAAACAAATCATTTATCATATCCGTGTTAAGTTAAGGTACAGGTCAAGCTTTTATGATATAAATAATAAAATATACTTAGCTGCAAAAAGTATATGTGTGTGTGGGTTAGAGAGAGAGAGAGAGAAGAGGGAGTGAGAGTATGTGTGTGTGTGTGTGTGTGTGATAGACACTTATTTCAACAATGCATAGACAAGGTCGCTTGTTTATTGCAAACGACTGCTCTCAGTGAAACTCGGATAATTACAATGAAAAAATCATATTTAGAAGGACGATTCTAACACATGGTTACAGCTGAATTTCTTCAGATAGATACCCGTTCAAATCGAACCTTTTTCGTTCTGTGCTTATCGCCATCTTCGTCAAATTTATTTATTGGGTCCTTTTTAGATTTGTCTTTTGTCAGTTTTGTTGCAATAAGGATTTCATCTTTTCTTTTCATATCTTCTATTTGTCTTGTTGAATTTTCGAAGTTTTACCTAATGATTACTGTTACGTGTTGATAATTGTAACAAAAGAAAAAAAATTATTTACCACAACACAGAGCTAAATCACAAACAAATATTTAATTTACTAAAACAGAACATAAAATATATACAAGATAAACAATTGTGGCCTACAAAACAGAAAACACAGAGTTACTGGCAAGTGCTACGAGGGAGAAGGAAAGGGAGTCAAATATCTTTATCACTTTAGGGCTAGTGAAGTAATCTAAGTGCTATATTTGGAAATCCACAAAGGTGTGTAAATAAATATTAATTTTTTGTTTGGTCAATGAAAATTAGTCAAAATTCTATTTACCAACTTTGTTCCATGAAATTCTCTTTTGGGTTTTGGTTGATCGGCAACTTTTTATAGAGATTCTTTCGGCTGGATATAAAAGTCCTTGAATCAAAAGCCGGAGTTGATAACAGCAGAAATTTTCATTCATCAACTGACAACCCTTTTCCAAAATCCCATTTTATAGGGGCTAACACCTAATTTGCATATTTCTAGATGTTTCTCGAATCATCTAGATTTTTCTCGAATATACTAGAATGATCTAGAATCTTCCAAACATTCTATTTCTAATTTCTCTATTTTACAACTACTTCATGAATGAAAACTTTTTTGTAATAACAAGTAGAACTCAAAGGAATCCCTTATTACAGAAATGCATCCTCGTAACACTTCCCCCCTTCAAAGTAAAAGTTTTGAAATTTGAATGAAAAACTTTTATAAGACAATATCAGTCTTTTTTTTTTTTTTTTGTAAAGAAATAAGTCATAATATCAATTTTTTTTTTTTTTAAAGACATATATTGTCAAATTTATTTTTGTTAAAGAAAATACATCAACAAAAATAGGGCAAAAATATCTCTGCATGTTCATATAGCGGGTGAGAAGAGCGTTTTTTTGGTAGTCGTCGAAATGTGTTGTCATGAAAAGGAGAATTTTGTAGTCGCTGAAAAGAACAGATTATTGCATATCGTTGCTGCTGGCGAGGATTGCTGAAGATGACTGGGGTGGCGGCCGATGGCAAGCTGAAGCTGCATATGATGATAGCTGGCTGGAACTACTGGTGGCTGGAGCCGTGGGCCGGCTTTTAGCTGCTAGAATAGATCCTAGTCATTTGGGCCGCTGAAGGATGCTTTTTTCGATGCTTTGAGGCCCTTTTATATCCTGAATCAGTTTTACGACAAAAGCTGGTTAAGCTTTTCTTTCAGTTGTTTTTAAAAAGTGTAGGAGTGCCGACAGGATGCGAAAATAATCAGTCACAACTTTGTTCCATGAAATTCTCTTTTGGGTTTTGGTTGGTCGGCAACTTTTTATAGAGATTCTTTCGGCTGGATATAATAGTCCTTGAATCAAAAGCCGGAGTTGATAACAGCAGAAATTTCCATTCAACAACTGACAACCCTTTTCCAAAATCCCATTTTATAGGGGCTAACACCTAATTTGCATATTTCTAGATGTTTCTCGAATCATCTAGATTTTTCTCGAATATACTAGAATGATCTAGAATCTTCCAAACATTCTATTTCTAATTTCTCTATTTTACAACTACTTCATGAATGAAAACTTTTTTGTAATAACAAGTAGAACTCAAAGGAATCCCTTATTACAGAAATGCATCCTCGTAACATTACAAGTAAACATTTTACGTGTTGTCCTTTTCTGTACGTTTGTTTTTGTTTTTTTTTTGTTTGTTTTTTAGTTTTTTGTTTTTTGTTTTTTTTTTCTAATCCTCGGTTCTAAATACCAAATACGTTACAGTGATGGTTACGTCTACAGCACCACTTCCAAAAAAACACTCAAAAGGAACAAAGAAACGTATACACAATTGTTGTATTTGATATTTTATGTAGTTTTACGTAACATCAGTCATTTGCAGGCTGATTGTCTTGGATTAAAATCAACGATATTTGTTAAAGACGCTTATCTCCAATACTTACTTCTGCTTTACAAAATAACGAATTTACCTGATTTCAGGAACACACTATCAACCACCTATTAGTTATCCAAATAGAGGTTTTACCGGATAGCATTTTGCAGACTTGAGAAACCTGTATTCTTGAAAAATTGCTCCAAGAGAAAGATTTGATAAATTTCAACCACTGGTTACTAACTTTTCCGCCAATGAATGCTGAATGTTTTCGATATGGAATCGGCTAATCTCGCTACTACCATTATAAACAAAATAAAATGAAAGATGAACTAGTTAATTGGTTCTTTCGGATTATTTCGCATATATCTCTCAACCATTTTCTACGCGGGAAGATAAACGCATTTTTAATAATCATTTTCTCTTATCATTGAAGAAGACAGTCATCTGACCCTATAGATTAACATCGACATCACAAATAAACATTATTTGATTTTTTAACAAAAAATCCTCACTTGAATACTTCCAACAACAGCAACAAAAAATGATTATCGAATGTAACTACAAGGGGAAATATATAATCAAGCTTTTCGCTTTCCACAATACCTTAAACAAAAGGTTAGGGAAGAAACTACAATCACTATTAGAAAGAGCTACAACATTTACTGGACTTAAGAAGTCTTATTTCCTAAAAAAAAAAAAAAAAAAAAAAAAAAAAAAACTATTATAAGAAAAAGGTTTTATAAATGTCAACCGATAACAACACTAACTTTCTGGCCAATGAATACCGAATATTTTCCGTATTGAAAAGGTTAATTTAATCATTATCATTATCATCTTTGTTGTGATAAAAACTTTCAATGATTGACAATTGAGAATGATTATTTTGGCTTCCAGAGATTTTTCTCATTTCTAAAAATCGGGTGTTTTATAAAGATGAGATATTTTAAATACATCTTCTCTTAGTCATGCCTCCGATCAAATCACAACGAAAAGTTAAGCAATGTCAAGCCCAGTCAATACTTAGGTGTGGAGGGCGGGCGCTTAAGAACATTGGGTACTGTAAGCAATCTCCCACAATCCAAAAAATATGCATCGGCTTTAAATCACCCCCAAAGGGTTGATAAGACGTAAAAATCAAACCAATCAATCACTGAGTCAAATGATATAAGAGTATATTTAAATTATTTTATTTTATCTACAAATAATTATCACTTCCTGTGAAATAAACCAATAGCAAGTGGTATAGCGTCTGCTTTGTTTTCTCCGGGTGTAGCGAGTTTCTCACCGATGGGAGAAGTCGGTGTCCGTGCTTAGGCAGAATCTCCACAATTTTCAGCTAAGCGTAGCATGATGTTGAAATTGACATATCACATATTCGTGGGCATCCGGTCGTACCCGAGCATCAGGGTCGTCATCCTCTATTTCCTTCTCCCCACCCACTAGTGGTGGTGGTGGTGGAGATGGTTGTGAATCAAAGAGAGTTTGACGAAGCCATTCGCGTGAATTTGATTTTGGTGGACATAAATTCAGACCTGACGTCAAAGAAGACGGGTGAACTAGAGAATTGACCTGGGGTCAGTCCCAGACACTGAATGAAGAAATAAGTGCCCTGATGTCTCCATTCACTATTGTAAGCGGAGCAACATGGATGTGAGGTCTGCTTACTGAACAAAGGTGCGCACGGGACCGTTCGCATATCACAGACCGGCTTCGAGTAACTGCTAAAATATTGGCGTGAATAAATGTTATGTGATGAAATTTCAAAGCTTTTTTTAAAATACTAATGTTCACCCACTACAAGGCCCAAGAGCCATTCAAGATAGAGATTTACTGTGGTGTGGTGGTGTATGAGCGCAACAAAGGGCAAGAAGTAAAGTTCATGGGACTATGAGGGAAAGATAACGGTTAAAACCTAGGCTTGAAGAGTTCAAGATTGAGGTGATTGAGAAAGCATCCTACTGGGAGTCTGTTCCACAAGGCAGAAGTTCTCCTTATCATTAGTCACGGTACACCCACTTCGTTACATTAGAAAATTTCTCTGTCCATCTCTCACCCTCACTATATATATATATATATATATATATATATATATATATATATATATATATATATATATATATATATAGTCGACTCTCCCGTCGAGATTCGACGTATGAGGGTCAAGCAGATCAGTTTCAGGAAACCGACAGCCCGACACCGGCACATGAGATTTGATTATAGTAGTGAAGGCTTCGTGCAGGACCATCCACACTTTTTTGAAGGGACGAATACAGAGACCTGGTGCACCGAGTGCCACAAGGTTCCAAAACGACCCTCCGCAGGTTTTGAATTAATATATATATATATATATATATATATATATATATATATATATATATATACTAGCTTAAAACCCGACATGTTGAGCGGCATTAAGCAAGTTTCTGCGGAGGATACATGATTGTGCCTCCATCACAATAGCAAGGGAGGAGTAGATGCGATGGTCATCAATACACTACAGAAGAACCCAAAATTGATCGCTACATAGTATTACATTAATAATTAAGCTTACCTTTTAAAAGTTCAACGATAATCCTTCATCCGCCAATTAATTTAAAAACAGTTTCATGCGCGTTGGTCCTTACTTTCTGTACAACAAATTATTTTTGTTTAATGGCTGACTTTTGCTGGTTTTCATAATTAATATCGATTGTTCCCAAATTTATTTCCAACTTATGCAAATTGTTATAGTACAAAAAACAAACAAAAAAAAATTCGTCGCAAAAAATTACGTCAAAAAAACGCCGAAAACAATCGTAGTAATGAAAACTTGTTCAATGTGAGATATTCTCGATATGAGACATTCTCTGTTTGTGTGTTGGTGTTTCTATTTTGGTGTGTTCCTGTCAGCATGCGTGTATATATGCGTGCGTATATTTCCCCTCCATACATACTGTCTTACTACGAGGAATTCGTAAACTTATTTGTACCTATACACGCATACACACACATACGCACATACACACTATCCCACCACAAGTAATCAGTACACACACACATATACACACATATTTCCCAAGCTACATGGAACCAGTACACACACACACACACACACACACACACACACACACACACACACACACACACACACACACAGGAACACACCAAAATAGAAACAGATCCAAGAGCACATAGGGGTCACTAAAACATTAAAAGATTAAATGCCGATAACTACTCACTGGACCAACCTTAATTGTTTTATGACCCTTCGCGCAGAACTCTTCATTGACAATTCTAGAAAGAAATTCGGATTACCAACACACAAACAGAGAATGTCTCATATCGAGAATATCTCACATTGAACATGAAGAAAAATTAATTATTTTAATAATATTATTTTTTAATAATATGTAGAAATCTCCACTTTTACCTGAAGACGGTCGAGACCAGAAACACGTGTCGTAGTAAAATTATGTAAAACAAAGCATAATATTTTTTTCTAAATAAATCCACATTACAACCAAAAACGTTTGCGGCACCTCTTTCTCTTCTTTTTAATATATATATATATATATATATATATATATATATATATATATATATATATATATATAAATATTTATATATAAATATTTATATATATATATATAATATTTATATATATATAAATATTTATATATATATATATAAAATATTTATATACATATATATATAAATATTTATATATATATATATATAAAATATTTATATATATATATAAATATTTATATATATATAAAATATTTATATATATATATAAATATTTATATATATATATATATAAATATTTATATATATATAAATATATATATATATATATATATATATATATATATATATATATATATATATATATCGAAGTATAGATTGGTGTATACGGAATAAATTCCAATAACCAAAAAATACTATTCTTAAAGGAGTGCTGAATACAGAGTAATGCAAATAGAAATAGGTAGAAAAATAAATATATACGCATACACATACACATAAGAAAACACCAAATTCAAATGTCCAGGCAAAACACTTAAAAATAAACACTATTTTTATCCATTTCTGTATATTTTAGTATCCTTTTTCCTTATGTTGTTCATTGACGAATATTTGTTTGTCTATTCTACCCATAATAAATTTTACCTATTCAACCATTTTTATCCATATATCTTTGCTCGTATAAATTATATTCTAATAGTCTGTTGGAATTCGTTTACTAACACTTTCAAATTTGAATATTTCTTGGTGTGTATATGTGCGTGTCTTTATCAATATATGTGTATATAATCGCTTATATGTGCTTTTCATTGTATGTATATATTGTCGTTTTTTATATATCTAAATATCTCTGTGTGTTTGTGTATTATAATCTGATTGTGTATGTATTGTCTTTTGCAAGATTTCACCCTCCCCTGCCCATATCATCATTTCAAATGTATCTAAGTTGTAACGAAGCTCAGAGCAACATTAGATTTTAACGTTCATCTCAATTTAATTTTTGGCCTTTCAATATAAACAAAATAAATAACAAAACATGTATTTTTTCCTCAGTTTCTTCTTTAAATAATATTATAATTTTTTAAACTTAATACAGATTAAATTTAAAATTTAAAATTGGTAATTTTTTAATTTTATAGTAAAATTTAATATTAATTATTTAACATTAAAGCATTAAGGTTGGTTGTCAAGTTTTTTGAATTCTCATATACTTGTATTTAGATTGGTCATTCCAGCTTATGTAACAGCGCTTACCCTAGCGAGGGGTGTTTGATTGACTTTTAACCTTTTAAAACCCTTTATTATATATTCGACACCATCACTTGATAAGACACCTGAAGTGTTGAAACAGAATGTCTATTTTTGTAGTGATTTAATAACATATTTATGTTATAATTTTCGAATAAATAATTATATATATATATATATATATATATATATATATTGATGCATGTTTCATTAAATAATATAGACAAGTTTGTCTATTTCTTGTAAGTAAGCTCCTTTCATATTGTCTGAGAAGCTTAATAACATTATCATTGAAAGACGAAAGGAAGTCACCATATTGATACATGTTTAAATCCAATCTAAGCTTTCGGCTTACATAAGCCATTATCAAAGATGACAATTACTTTTCAATATATCAACCAATACACGGACGAAACAATAATGATAGTCTGTTTTTGTTACATTAAAAATTTCAAAGCAACAACTAACTCGTGTATACGAGACGCAGAAGCGAAAATCGCGTCGCACTTCGTGACGCCACACATGGCCACGCGAGAATGAAAACGAGAAGTATTAAGTATGGGTTCCGTTGGTATAAACCAATGGCTTCTGTTATCAATTATAGGAATTTAAGAATATTCAGGTTAGGTTTCAACTGTTTTATGCATATAGCTTCAAGAATTTTTAGTTTTTGTTTATTGTTTTCATGTTTAAGTATTGTTGTGTTTTCGACGAGGATTTTCTTGAGTTGTGTGCGCGGCCAGGCATGTTGTTTTAAATGCCTAAAAATGTTAGAGTATTATGAAACATGTATCAATGAAAAATTGCTGCCTATATATATATATATATATATATATATATATATATATATATAAGCAAAAAATAGTTTTAAGGTATGATATATTAATGAGTAAAAGTGATCAATATCAGGGATAGAAAGTATAGAAAAACCCAACGGCAAACCACTTTACGTGCACACATCTTCCAACCACTCACCAACAATAATCAAACAGATCCTACAATCAATTAACCTCAGGTTATCCAGCAATTCTTCTAATAAAATCATCTTCAACAACCAGGGAAACATTATGAAACAGCCCTAAAGATTATTATGAAAAAGCAAAAAGATTATTAAACATCCCTAAAAGATACAGGAAAAGAAATATCTTATGGTTCAACCCACCGTAAAAACAAACTTAGGAAAATATCCATTGAACTCATAAACAAACATTTCCACCCCATCAAGCAATCTCCATAAGATATTCAATAGAAACACATAAAAAACCAGCTCCATTTGCACCGAGAATATGACAGAAATAATAAAAAACACAACAGAAAATTAACCCACCCACCCGCACGAACCAACCCCACCTGTAACTGCAGAGCAAAGAATGAATGTCCCTTCAATGGCAATTGCTTAAATTGCCGAATAGAATAATGCATTTTAAAACATATATTGAAAATTAAAAACAGAAACCAAATTACACCAAAAATATAATGGAAGACAAGAAGAAAAACATCAGTCTAAACAATAAATCCAAAAAGTGTAAACTCTGTCTGCAAGAAAAAATAGCTATAATCATTTTCCCAGGCTAACTAAATAAATGTTCAAAACTCATCTGAAAATGCAGACAGGAAAACCATTTTTTACTTCGTTACTTGAAAACTGAAAACTAAAAACGAATACATTGTAAAATATCCTCATGAAAAGTGCCAATATATGCACCATATACAACGCAGATAATGTAACTTATTTTAGACAAAACCAATACTTCAAACTAAACAAACGAGTTAACCAAGTCCTGAAATAAATCAAAATAAAGAGAAAATATAAAGACACAAATAAACTACGAATGCAACACATAAACACAAGTAAATGCAATAATATTAATAATTTTACTACTACTAATACTAATAATTTTCAATAATAAACAATGAGGAATGAGTTATCAAACAACACTATAAAATAGTTACAAATAAACGCAAATAAGTCGAAACATAATCGTTACCACCCACTCAATAACAGTCAAAATAAATCAATAAACTTACTACCCATAATGCACTACTGACCAGTATATATAAAAAGTCGAGCCAAAACATGTCTTGAAGATTGCGTTCAAGCATGAAACAGACTGTCGCCACGCGATGTTGACCATAGTGTCCACTTCATACACACATACATACATACACACATATGACGTGCCTTACCGACCGAACGCTCCTTTGTGGCCGGTCGGTAAGGCACATCAGCGTAAATGACGGTTCCGTATAGGATGCAGGTTCGAATACACACACACACACATATATATATATATATATATATATATATATATATATATATATATATATATATATATTGTGCTATACTGTTTTCCCGCGAAAAAGTGGAGGTACCTCATTTTAGGAAAATCTACGGACTTCATCGCAATAATGGGATGTATACAATAATGCGATTACACATGCGCATTAAGGAGAGGGGCCACATATTTTCGTTTCGGTTGGTATTTATCACGTCTGTTATTAAATGTTTTCCACGGCAGATTTTACGTTCATGTTTTTATAACATTTCACCTGAGAGAAAGAGAGACGTCGGTCAGTTAATTAAAACCTGTTCAGTCTATATTTACCCTGATTAGTGATATATTTGCTTATTTTCCATTGGCCTAAGTGATTGATGTTTGTAACCAAGTAAATAAAGGTCATAAAATTCATTGTGTTTTGGAAGCGACTTTTCCAGGACTCGCCGGATCGCGTTGTTGTTTGAATTTTTGCTAAAGGTCTCACCGAATATAAGAGCCAAGAGTTATTAAAAAAGAATGAGTTGTGTGATATAAAAATACGAAAAGGAAGTTGGAAGGGAAAATGATGAGGACATGGAAGATAGATAATGATTAACTCTCATCAGGCCTTGTAATTCACGAAGATAACCTCAGTAAGAGTCATTAAAATGATGTCTACGAATAACGATATCAAACGTGGATACTATAAGAGAAGGAAGTCGGAAGTGAAAGTGTTGAGGATAAGTTGGATAGATAATGATTGATTCTAAACTTGAAAAGCTTCAGAATTTAGTGTTCGGGGAAGCATCCAAACAGGAGCCTGTTTTGTTTTTTTAAAAAAAACTGTTCTTTACTGTGTAAAACGTCCCTTTTACAAATGGAATACGAAGAGAATAAAATTGATTCAACTGTGAGAACCTCACAAGGACGGCCTTAGCTGCAACCCTCGGTATCGCAGAATCTTTCTATTTCTCCTCTTCTTCGTCAGGCGTTGGCCTTCGCGAAGACAAGCTATATAACGATGACAATGTGGCTGAGAACCATGAGCGATGAAATGCTTTTCATTTTCGTTGTCAACTGAAGCAAAGAGAAAGGAAATAAATCTCCATTTTTTATGTCGATTGATGTTTGCCGTGTTTATGAAGGCGAATAAGAAACTGGAAAACCGATTTCTTTAGCATAAGCGTCGTTCTCGCTAACCAACAAGAAAAAGACATTCCAAAATCGAATGAATTCAAGATATTCACTCATGGAATTTCTCAGCCAAATATCTGTTCAGATCAATCATAATGTCTTTGAGTGATTTCAACACGAACCAGAACACACACACACACACACACACACACACACACACGCACGCATATACATATACATACATACATACATACATACATGTGTTTGTACGTGTGTTTGTGCCTGTTTGCATGTGTGTGTGTGTGTGTGTGTGTGTTTTACAAATATTTAGAAAGGGATGTTGATCAGGCTGGGATCATTTTTACACCCTCTAGTAAAAAGTATACTAACATCACACATACACTCAGGAGAACGATTGCGTATAAACATGAAATAGTCTGTAGCTGGTGGGTCTTGACTTCAATATCTACTTTATATATATATATATATATATATATATATATATATATATATATATATATATATATATATATATGTCTCTATATATATATTGGCACTTCTACAGATATACTCCATCTGAGAATATATATATATATATATATATATATATATATATATATATATATACGTATGCGTGTGTTTGCACAAATTATTTTTTTAGATAGAGTGTCTATAAAGGCACAAAAGGAATAATAAGATAATAATTGTATCTGTGTTGTAGGCAGAATTCTTTTGTCTATATTCTGGTATACTTTGGAAATTTGGAAGTTTGAAATAATCTACGGTGACATTATGTGTATCAGTGGAGGTTACTTTATCAAGGCAAATGACATCTTGACGTCTGCCTTGATAAAGTCCCTCAGAGGACGAACCGCGTCGGCTAAGAATAGTTTTCCTCCTGTCTTTTTAGTCACCTATATATATATATATATGTATGTATATATATATATATACTTTCTTTTATTTTTTAATCATTTCACCCAAAGAAAGGCGAGAGTGCCAATAGTACGCAGGCGGTTGCAGCAGAGAGTGAAATTGAGAGCAAATATTGGGTAAGGATAAAAGATGAACGGTGTTCAAGTCAACAGGAGATAGGGGTTGACGTTGCATTTGAAGTTTTGAAGATTATGACTATCAGAGAAGCAAGTAAGTGGAAGGGAGTTCTACTGTCGGGAAGTGCAAGATAAAGAAACTGTTGGAGAAGGAGTGGTGGTTACATTTAACTATTTCAACAGCAAAAAGGTACGACCTTGTTGGCAATCTATTCATATAATCGGGGCACCTGGGAAAAAAGCTCGACAGAGCAGTAGCCATGAAAATATTCGTAGAAGATCCACATCACATACGTGAAAAAGTGATTGAAATCAAAATACCAAGTCAGGATCGATTACATTGCAAATCCTTCTTTGATTTCATCAAGAAGCACCAGACCAGATATGGCAACAGTTTTAAATGTTATATTTGTAAATGTGCAAGAGGGATCCTGACGAGAAAAAAACTTTCTAGTACGACACAATGTACCAAATCTCCTTGCAGTAGATGCAGCTATTGATTCAATGTAGTCAGTTTATGTTAGTTAAAAACATGAGGCCAAGATGGCTCAGTATGACGCTCTCCTGAAGTCGAGCTTCAGCTATGCTGATGGTGGACAGGGAATTTTCTCTGTAGTGGTTAAATGAGGGCAGTTTAGTTTTGGAGATAATTAAAATTTACAAGCCATTTCCTGCCCCAGTTAACCACTGACTGGAGGTCCTTTTCAAGAGCAACGACCAGGTTAACTCTGACCGATTTGCCATTGAGTAAATGGTAATGTCATCTGCATAAATGCCTACTTGGTAACTGATGATATCAAGAAAATATCAAGAAAATCATTGATGAAGATCAAAAATTGCGTAGGACCCAGTATAGATCCATGGAGGACATACAGGTTCGCGTGAAAGGATCAAGAAGCGAGACCATTCAGGACGACTTTCATTTCACGATCTGATACGAATGATTGGATTAAATCAAACTATCGTCATTAATACCGTGGCCCTAAAACTTACGTAGAAGACCAGCATGTCAAACCCTGTCGAACGCCTTTGAGATATCTAGAGCCACAATACGAGTTTCACCGTTATTATCAAAAATTTGTATTCAGTGATGATCGTAAGTATATCAGCGATAGACCAGGCAAAACGGAAGCCATATTGTTTGTTAGAGAGTAGGTCGTGAGAGGTAAAATGATTAACCACTTCAGCATTGATTAAAGCCTCAAATACTTTGACGAAAAGCGACAGGAGACTAATAGGGTGGTAGTTAGAAGGGTCAGAAGGTTCAGGGTCTACAGAAGCTGGAAAGCAGGAAGCAGCGAGGCAATAGTTGGAGAGTTTGGAAAGAACTGGGGCCCAGTTCGGGAGGACATTTCTTTAGGATGACGGCTGGTATCCCGTCACCTCAACTTGCCGCATGGGAGTCTAATTTAGAAATGATTTGCAAAACCAAGGATGAGTTATGCCCATATCCCTCAGTATAGCCTCAGTTCTCGGTGGGGGGGTATCAATTGTGGGTGCTCCAGATGAGTCGAGGGTTAAGTTGGAAGAGAATTTCCAATCAAAATATTCCACTTTATCTGCTGTAGACATTAAGGCTTCGAACAGGATGATCGAATAGGTGAGGGATCGAGGATTTGCTGTTGTTCAGCACACTCATTTTGCAGAACCGCTAATAATCTCTGCAAACAAATTTGTGAGATACTATACGTTGTAAACAGTAACTTCGCTTCACTGAGGACACGCTTGCACTCGTTACGAGCAAGAGACGTATGTTGCAATCGAACGTATCGCACTGTTGCAGACGGAAGAATTGATTCCTGTGGGCTACAGTGGCCGAGCATGCAGGTGAGAACCAAGGAGATGAACGCGATTTAACTTTGTATTTCTTTGTTGAAATGAAAGCATCGATGCCAGCATTCACTCAGGAGGAGACCTCAGACATGCATTTTCAGACAGGGTGGTTAACAACTTTCAACGAAGGAAATCATGGAACGAGTCCCAGTTTGATCGTTGATAAGGATATTCTGTTGCAAGAAGGCATATTGTTTGTCAGAGAGTAGGTCGTGAGAGGTAAGATGATTAACCACTTCAGCATTGATTAAAGTCTCAAATACTTTGAAGAAAAGCGAAAGACTGTTGACTGCTAGATAATATTTCCGAGAATATAGACAAGGCAG
>CAHIKZ030000994.1:445000-465000 GCA_903632075.3 Acanthosepion pharaonis | reverse complement strand
AACCCATTCAGGAATATCTAAACTGCCAGCTGTATAAAATCGCTTTCGAAGATCAATGATTAAAAATGGCTTTAAGTGAGGGAAGCCTGTGGATCTTACTGAAGACCATCATTCTAAGTACACTGAGCGCTGCATAATGAAAAACAAAGAAACGTACCTGAAAACAGAGACCACATCAGTTGAGAACTACCAGCAGTAGCATCAACTAAAATGGATAGCACATGTACCTTGAAGAGAAAATATGAAGATGTTGACGTTACGCATTACTTCAAACAAAATGTTAGGAAGGAAATCCCCATCAATACTATCAGGTCATCCCATAAGTTCTGTCCAAATTTGAACTTTTTGTTAAAATGAACGAAATCTAAAGAGTATTTTATAAAGTCTAATGGAGCTGAACATTATTTTTATGTTTAGATGCATTTAAACTGGCCAAATCTTATTTCAGAGAGCAATAAAATTAAATTTTGTTTGATTAAAACCCTGCTAGCATGGAAGTAGCCAAGAATCATTTGAGGCACATAATGCTTTATGAGTTCAAGAAAGGAAACTCAGCAGCCGAAGTGGCTAGAAACATTCACTCAATTTATGGAGAGGAATGTGTGAATGAAAGAACTTGCAGAAGATGGTTTGCAAAATTCAGAGGTGGAGATTTCACCTTGAAGATGAAGATCGAACTGGACGTTCAGTTGAGTTTGATGAAAAGCTTCAAAGCAGCCCTTGAAGAAAATCCTGCTTTATCCGTTGGGGAATTGGCAGTGGTTCTCAGTTCAAACCATACAACTGTTCATCGTCATCTTCAACAACTTGGAAAAGTTCCTAAACTTGGAAAATGACTGCCTCATGAATTGTCTGAAAACAACCTCAAATCCCGAGTTGACATCTGCTCTTCTCTCTATCCTCGCCAACTTGTTTCACCTTTTTTGGATACGCTTGTGACTGGCAATGAAAAATGGATCTTTTATCGAAATGTTAAGCGTCGTAGACAGTGGCTTGGTAAAGGGGAAGGACCCCAGCTACAGCCGAGAAGGGAACTTCATGGGCAAAAAAGTTCTTCTTTCAATCTGGTGGGATCGCCAAAGAATAATTCACTTTGAATTCTTACCACCTAATGCAACAATTAATGCTCAAATATACTGTCAGCAATTAGAGCGTTTGAACCAAGCTTTGAGGGAAAAAAGACCTGCTCTAGTGAATCGAAAAGAGGTGATGTTTCATCAGGACAATGCGTGACCCCACACAGTAAGAATCACGTCACAAAAGATCGAAGAACTTGGTTGGGAGAAAATTCCTTATCCACCTTATTCTCCCGATCTTGCTCCTTCAGACTACCATTTGTTTCGTAGCTTACAGAATCATTTGGAAAAAACAGCTTTTGTAACACAGGAAGAGGTTAAAACTGTCATTTGTGAGTTCTTCGAATCAAAGCCAAAAGAATTTTACAGTAATGGAATTACTAAGCTTGTTAATAGATGGAAGGAAGTCATAGATAATCAGGGAAAATACAGTGTTGATTGAATCTGTAATTAAATGTAACATTTGGTCACTTGTTTTCTTTATTCAAAATTCGGACAGAACTTATGGGATGACCTGATAGAAAGAGCGATAACATCTACTCGACTTAAGAAACCTATTTTTCAAAAAAAAGTTTTTAGGAAAGAATTTATAAATTTCGAACGACAGCAGCTGCTCGTTCAATGAATATCAAATATTTCCTTATAGGGAAACGGCTAATATTATCATTATCATATACACTTGGTGTGGCACAAGATACTGAACCTTTTCCAAAACAAATTATTTGCTTTACCTTAATAAGACTTTTTTTTTCAAAACAGTATGGCATCCATTTCTGATGCACCCTTTTTCGTCCCAACAATGCGATCTGAATGTCGTTTTGGTGGATACTGCCCATGACTCTTAGGGTATTTTTGTTTGAAGCTTCTATCGTTTGAAATCTCCAGCCATAACAGGAATTTCAAATTTAGCGGGGAAAATGATCCATAGTGGTAAAATCTTAAAATTAAATTCTTCAAATTCTCTTTTCTCGTTATAGTGATTTTCCAAGCGTAGCTTAGATGTGGCACAAGCCCATAACAAAGAGGGCACCCAGCGAGGATCGAACTCAATACTCAGTTGTAATTGTTTTAGCGAGACAAGCTTGCTAATTATTACACCGCCTCGAGCTACCCCTGTCTCTTTTTGATATATGTGTCATTTTTGTTTCCATTTAAATGTCATTTTTGTTTCTATTTTCCTTAAAACGTTTTCGTTGGCCACAATGGTATTCTCAGCATCCTTCTGTAGAATAGCATATCTGTTGTCTCAAGCGTCCTTTTCAGCTTTGAGGAAATTTATCCAGCATCTATTGTCATATAGAAGTAATAATATTAAATATTAGATTAGCAATATTTACTTTATTTCTAACTAATTATTCTAGTTTTGTAATAATTGTTTTCTAATTTGCCTTCGGATTTCGATGTAACATTTTTCTTCATCTGTTGAAACACTTTCCTGATTTTTAAATTTATGTTGTTGCTGTAATCTGACATCACCCAATCAGAGTTAGCATATTGTTGTTTTTTTTTTCTTGCTGACAACAATGTCGTCTGTTCTGTTTCAGTTAATGAGTTGTTCTTTATTACGGCTTTCTTTAACTACCTTGTCTACAAGTTCCTTCAATTTTCATTGTTTCTATCATCGTCTGCGTATCTTAAGTTGTTTAATTGTGTCCACCAATAATAAATCCTGGTAGAATTTCTAGTCATCTTAGGATCGCTTCGCTGTAAGAGCTAAATAGTTTTTAGTTTGTTTAACGGCATATCAACACTTTATGGGACATTTAATTTTACTTTTCTTGTGAACTTTGAAGTCATAATATATATTAATCAGCTTTCACAATTGAATACAAAAATGGATTGCTGTTTTTTAGCTTTTTTTTTTTTTCAAAAGTGTATTCTTGGCAATTTTTTAACTATGAAAACGTATTGTTTGTATTTTTACCATAAAAAATATGTTTTATACCTTCATAATTTTCCAATTTTAGTTTTGGAGTTCACTATTTGCCCATAGCTGGGACACTAACAAATACTACCACATCGGGTCAGAGTGGACCTGGGAAGAGCAACAATTAAGAAATGGTTCTACGCTCTTCAAAACCTCCCGAGCAGAGACCTTGCTGCCGGATATAGACTATCGTTATATCCAGGACAAGCAAAGGTTAAATAAATCTAGTGTGTACGCATCCTTGTTTTAAGCACCTTCTGTTTTGTATAATTACCCAATTCATTAGGCAACAGTTATTCTGGATTACTCTAATATCTTTCCATAATAAAATAAGTTCCCCTAGCAGTTCAAATAAATCTTTGGGTCGTTTTTTATCAAATGCTTTTGCGCGGGCTATAAAATGTTGATATAATTCCATCTATATTTGTATTACTCGCTTAAAGACGACTTTTTATATCTCGAGCAAGATGAGACAGCTTTTAAATATTGACCGATTTCCGTTTTTTATAAATTAACGTTGCGACCGATTTTCACGGCTTTAAAAAAAAAAAATTTCTCCGAAATTGACCTTTATCTGATTACACAAACAATGTAGAAACGAATTCACTCGAAACAGACTTCTTAGATTTCCCAACGAAGAAGTTTTACATTTTATTCATATTTAAAGACAATATGAACAGCATTACGTTTTAATGAGTTGTGCATATGTTTGTGCGCACGCGCGCTTAGATGATATATTCACGACGCCATGATACGTCTGATGACTAATCTCATGTTTAGGATAGGCAGACGTCAATTAACATTGCTGTAAGACAGTAGCACCACGCAAATATTGTTCATCGTCTTTCTATTGATGGCCTCCATTTATCGAAAGCTGAATAGAATGAATATCATTGAAAATTATGTAAACCAACTTATACATTAAAGCGGCATGGGTTAACCTAGAATAAATCAAATGACAGTAATCAAGGAATGCCCTAGTTTTACTATTTAAATAAAATGAGGCGGCGTCTGAAGATGTAAGAGTTGTGTTTCTTAGACAAACGCTGACGTCCTATACATATTCTTTGATTACCGCGAGGACGATAGGTGATCTGATTCCAAATGATCCTTGTAAAGACATTCTGGGATATTCCACGCCACTATTTGCAGAAAAAAATAAAATGTTCTCACGGCAAAATATCTCTATTTTATTTAGGGAAACAATTCTTGGCATACTAAATAAATGGCGGCTATAATTTATTTAAGAAACAAGAAGCAACGGCAAAATAAGACCAGCCTGTCTACGAGACATGTATACGCCGACTTTATACCCAGCAGAGAGGCAACTTTAATTCCGAAGGGCTCATCATCATCATCATCATCATTATCATCAGTTCCATTATGTTTGTCGTAGAGTCACTGCTCAGCTGAGCCTCTGACCAGTACAATCCACATATCTAGCTCGAAAGCCGGTGAAGTATTCATTTCTCTAAAGATTCTACCTAATAAGTAAATGCTTACAGATTCGAATATATACGACAAATATTTACCTATAACCAAAATAGAAAATAATTTGAACTAAAAGCATTTATATATTTCTAATATTTATCTATCTCCGAGTCAAGTCAATTCATACATTCTCAAATATAAACGGCCAAAACAGAAAAAATACACAAAATGGTATAATAACTGCATACACAAGACAATGTATAAAATACATGCGCAAGACAATATAATGTGTACATGGTGCAAGATTTCGTCCAGAAGGTAATGTAAGGAATAAATATACAAGTCGTTGTAATAAATTCATTCATATGACAGAATAGTCAGTCAGTTATGTGCCATGCATGATACACACTTAGGCGATCATTTATCTTTCGATACATGACTGAAGAGGCAGATTTTTCCCGTAGTAGTTTGCCATTTCTTTCTGCGGTAGACCAGTTGTTATCCAAGGCTATAGAACTCGGTCTGTCCTGCTATTTACCCACAGCTGGGGGTAGGGAGAAGAAAACATTTATTGACATATGTAATTTTATGTTGATTGGTTAAATGTCTGTGATTGGTGTTTACAAAGTTATTTCCTTGGCTAACTTCAAAGTATATTTAATTCCATGAAATGCACTTAATGTGACCGAATTGGAAAGAATAATAGTGTTGCTAGAAAGCAAAAAGCATGTAGAATTGACTAACTAAAGGGGTTACGAAACGTTAGGTATGTTGTCAAGACATATGAAGAGGTACTGAAAAAACCTGTAACGGAAAAATATTTTCAAGAGCAATAAATTGTTAAAGGAAAAAAACCAGGACAATGCGATATCAGCACAATTTTTAGACCAAAATAAAGCCTGAACTAATCCATCAAAACGGCACATGAGAAAAATCACTGAAAATGGTTGGAGACTAGATAGGGAGAATGTTTAGAAATATAAAAATTAAGATAGTAAAAAATAGAAAATTAAGATAATAACAAATAGAAATATGCTAAATTCTAACATTGGTTCATCTCCAAATTTAAGTCATTTTTGTGATTCTTTTCTCGCTGCGAGTTAATAGTTTCAAATGCAAGTGTGGATTTTCTCAACGAGAGTGGATTTTAAGATTTCAGTGACCAACTACAATCACTGAATAGCAGATTTTTTAGTCTTTCTTGTTTCTTAATTATTTCTACTCCGTTAGGAGCTTTAGGTAACACGTGATCCCCATCCAGGTTGATCTCTTGCTTAGTTACAAGCGTAATCTCCAAGGTCAGAGCCATTATTGCATGATCATTCCACCATGTTTTTTGGGGGATTTTTGCATCTTCTTCCACTACATAACTGTCTCTCTTTCTATGACCTTTTTCATGCTCTCATTTCAGGGACGCCGACTGGTCTCTCTGTGGACATTCGTAGTAGATGACCGAGCATCTTCCGACGTCTTATGATGACAGCAGGTTACATAAAAATCCTCGCTTTAGTACTTCCTCTTCGGCAACATGATCACATCAGATGTACGTTATGGGCATAAAGCAATAAAAGGCAACCCTACTACACTTGCATGAACAGACACTCTCCATTGACGTTACACATGCTTGATCTCAGAACAGATCCTAGGAAAGATTGTCTCATGGTTTTACGCCTTTCGTTGACAGGTCTGTCTCTCTTTCTGTGTCCCTTTTCTGGCATCAATTTCAGGGTCGCTCTGGTTGGTCACTCTGGTTGGCCTCTCTGTGGATATACGTAGTAGGGGGCCAATCATCCGCCGACGTCTTATGGCTACCATATCAGGTAAGTTACATAAACCTGCTCCCTCCAGTTCTTCATCATTTTCAACATAATCCCGGCAGCTGTATATTATGGTCTTAAGCAACGTCTATAAGGTTGCAGATTTTCCTGTGAGGAGAATTTATTGCATTTTTTTAATGTAATGAGTCTATCATAACATTTTCCAGGCAAACACAGTGTCCCAAGCACAACTGAAATTATTCATGACTTCATGTGCCATATTTTAAGATTTTTTTACTTTGATAGTTTTTTTTTTTTTTTTTTTTTTTGAAGATCATCAAAGATACATTACAGTCTGCAGGAATTGACATGTCAAAAAGAAAGCATATTCTGTTTTTATGGTCTTTGATCACGATGACTTGGCGATTAGCTTTGATTGTCTTGTATGTGCGCATTGTAAAGTCTCATAAAATTGTTATAGGTCCTAACTCTATAATCCGATCTGGGTGATGTTCATACCAGTTTCTTTCAGTTTCTTTCACATAAAAGTTGCAAATTTTCCAGTGCAGATATTGGTCACTATATTATGCTGAGTTCTATATTTTGGTGGATGCTTAGACTTTGCAACCTGATACTAAACTGATGGTCAATTGTCTCCGGATATTCATCACAGAATCCCCATTAATAGTGATTATTAATAATAATAATCATTATTAAAAATGATAATGATCATTATAAATAATAATGATTATTATTAATAATAATAATGATTATTATTAATAATAATAGTGATTATTAATTATAATAATGATTATTAATAATAGTGATTATTAATAATAATGATTATTAATAATAAAAAATGATTATTATTAATAATAATAGTGATTAATAATAATAATGATTATTAATAATAATAATGATTATTATTAATAATAATAGTGATTATTAATAATAATAATGAGTATGAATAATAATGATTATTATTATTATTAATAATACACATTATTAATAATAATAATAATTATTATTAATAATAATAGTGATTATTAATAATCATAGTGAAACATTGTCTTTCATAAATACCCTAGTCGTATAATTATTTTTAGCGGATGTCACACACACACACACATATATATATATATATATATATATATACGGATCACACACACACACACACACACAGAAATTTTGTAGGAAATATGCGTTCTCCGACAGGAATCGAAACTATATTCCTATACGGACACCGTCATTTGATCTGACGTGCTATACCATTTAGCTACCGAGAAGCGTCTGGTTAGCAAAGACTGAATTACTGTTTTTAAACTCAGTCTTCGTCGATTTTTCTCGGTCGATCATATCTGCTCACTAAACTTATCTTAACATAAATAGTTATCCTTTTCCTAGACCAGTTGCCATCCAACATCCAAGGCTACAGAATCTGAGAAGAAGGGAGAAGAAGAGGATTAATACCTTTCCCACGTAAGTGAATGTAATGGATTCGACTGGAATTCGAACTCAGCTCTCCGATTCCTCACTCCGAACCGCTATCCACTACTCCACCGTGCTGCATTTATTTTTTAAACAGTATTTTATTTTCGTCTACTGTCCTAAATATTCGATAAATCTTATTAAATAAACATGCACCCTCCGGCAGGATTCGAACTGACATTAGATCGTCGGCCACGAAAAGTGTTGTCGATTAAGCAAGGTTGTATGATGATTTTTAAGCATATATTTCTCGTTTAGATTCCCGAAAGTTTAAATCTACTCAGTTTCGTATCCGAAACGTAAACAAAGCAATTTTTAAAGAAGTAATGGATTTTTTTTTATCTAATGTACTTTTATCATTTGAAACATTATTTTTTAGTCGATACCCATTTTTGAGTAGAAACTCCCTTTGTTTTTTTTTTTTTTTTGTTTTGTTTTCGCCTACTTAAAATTCAAGAAATCTTAATAAAGAAAAATGCGTCCTCGCAGGTTTCAAACTTGCAGGAGAGACTTTTCAGAAGAAATTGTCGCTAAATCCGACACGCTTTTAACTGGCTCGGTTTAATAAATAAAAAAAAAATCCATAATTTTAAAAATTGCTCTCAAAACCGGCCTGAATCGTGCAATCTTGTCTTAGACACATCACTGCTGCTATGGTAGCAGTACAGATGATGTTCCCACGATCCCAATGGTTTAGGGCAGAAGTCGGCAACCTTTTGCTATCTATGACCCGAATTAGGGTTTTAAAATCATTCAGTGTGCCAACAGGATACGTATTTTTAGACAAATCAAGGTCAATATACCTGTTTTACAATATATTTTTATAGTAATATATAGTATATATACTTTAGTATATATTAAAATTGAAACAGCCAAATATCTGCGTTGTAATAGTCATTGGTTCGGATTTCGTGATATCATTTGCGACTGCGTGCTATTGGAAATTGCTTGGCGCGCTATGTGTGGCACGTATGCCATAGGTCGCCGACTCCTGGTTTATAGTACTTGTGACATGGCGACACGAACTCCCGAGAAATAATCGGTTAGCATTAAAAACGACATAAAAGTAACATTGACTAAGGACGATTACGGCGCTTGACAATCTTTGATAAAGCGATGCATTTTGATTTTGTCACTGTTAAGTATTTTTGCTTCATCATCGATATTTCGTCAAGTCATAAATTTTGAGCAGCTCTTAAGGCTTTAAAATTCATTGTCTGATTCGTAATGAACTGACGATTAGATCGCATCTTCCAAATTGCATTCGATAAATATTCTTGACAATACTATCACCTTCATGTCACCTGATAATTATGTTAAATGGCTGATGGTTTTCCTTTTTTTCGTAAATTGCTTGGAGAATCCACCAACTTCATTAGACTTCGAAAAAAAGAAAAAGAAAAAAGAAAGAAATGCCTTTCAAATATAATTCTGATCTAATGTGTATATGACAGTCATTATATTTACAAGTAAACTGATATATTTGTCGTTGCTGAACTTATATTTATTTTCTTTCAAAGTATAGGTTTCACCAAAAGTAATGTACGTATTTGAAAGATGTTTGGAAAGTAATAACGCTTTACAAGGAAAGCTACAAAAATCAAATATAAATTAAATTATCTAGCAGACTTACATTGAATTTTTACCAAAGAAATGTACTTTCAAAGGTTGGCACACATGCAATGGTAATAGGAAGTTCTTTGTTTAGGGATTATATTCATCAATGTTAGCCACAGGGTAGAAATGTATATAAATCAAAACCCGCGGCTGCGTAGTCAGCTGGTAGTGAGACGGCTGGAAATGTGCACAGGAATTTTGAAGCCAGTTGGTAAAGAGTCGCAGAGGCATGTCTGTTTATTGCCCAATTAACACTCCTTCCTCGGGTTTTAAACAGGAGTAGATGTTTGAATTGAGGAATCGGAGAGCCGAGTTCGAATTCCAGTCAAATCCATTACATTCACTTACGTGCCAATACTCTTGGGAAAGGTATTAATCATTTTCTTCTCCCCCCGGACATAATTCTTTGATGGCAAATGGTCCACTGCAGAAAGAAATTGCAACCTACTGCGGAAAAAATCTGCCTCGTCAGTCATGTATCGAAAGTACATGATCCCCTAAGCGTATATCACGCATGGCACATAACTGACTGACCATAAATACCCCGTTCAGTACAATAGATCTTAACCATTTTGGCCTGTCCCCTAGGGGCTGATGGCCAGTGCATCTCTGTTCATAGACGGGAATAGATGAGAAGCAAAAACTCTCTCATTCTAATAGGCTCAATAACTTTCTTACGTATAAGATAAATGAATCAATAAAGACTTGGATGGCAACTGGTCTACTACAGAAAGAAATGGCAACCTACTTCGGGAAAAAATCTGTCTCGTCAGTCATGTATTGAAAGATACATGATCGCCTAAACGTGCATTACGCATGGCACATAACTGACTGACCATAAATACCCCGTTCAGTACCATAGATCTTACTTGATCTTAACCATTTCAGCCTGTCCCCTAGGGGCTGATGCCCAGTGCATCTCTGTTCATGAACAGAAATAGATGGGAAACAAAAACTCTTTCATTCTAATAGGCTCATTAACTTTCTTATGTCTCAAATAAATGAATCAATAAAGAATTTTATTAACCAGAAAGTTAAGAAAACTGGAATGATAATAATAATGACAGACCGGGTTCTATAGCCGCAGAAAGAAATGGCAACCTACTGCGGGAAAAATCTGTCTCGGCAGTCATGTATCGAAAGATAAATGATCGCCTAAGTGTATATCACGTATGACACATAGCTGACTGAGAGGTTTATCTCGTGTTTCCTGTTTATGATTGACCTTAGATTTCTTCTTCTAAAATCTTTTCATTCTCTTTCACTCCAGTAACGTCTTGTCTTAGTGGCATTATCTCCTTGTTTGTGGTGAAATAATTAAAAAAAATTTTTTATCAAAAACTTAACCACCTTTATTTTCAACTGTAATCAATCGGAAAGGAAAGTATTTTCATTTTGTGTTCTCATTTTGTGTTCTCATTTTGTGACAACCACTCTTCCTTCGTTTTCTGTTGAAAGCAAACACAATTTTCATTTCGTGTAACAATGCCATGGAAAATACAAAGGGTGTCATTCCTGCTTAAACGACTTCTGCGGGTGTTAGAATTCTGTGTTTAGTCCTCAAGCAAAAGCTTATGGCGAACAAAAATTCCTACTTTACAAATTATCACAGTTAAACTCTGAAATGCACTATAAACAACCTACTGTCGGATAGAAGAGATGGTAACCTATGGTTTGACTCATTTGTTAACGGTGAAAGACGGATTTGCTTTCCGAACAGACTTGTAACAGAAGAGTGACACTGAAGAAGTCATAGTAGTGCACGAAACGCCGTTTATAGACTTGAGGTATTGAGAGAGCTTAGTATACTAGTCGAAAGAATAAACATACCAAGTGGTAGAATTATAGTAGACTGATTAATCAGATTTAAACCAGATGAAAAGATTTTGCTTAAAAAATATTAACCAAAATCTATAAAATGCTTATGAGAATGGCATTGATAGGATTTAGACCCAAGGTAAATCTAATAAGATTTATTAAATCCAATACAACTGAATTTCCCTGGTCCACATCTCATACCCGAGAGAGTTCGGTGACAAGATTAATGTGTTTACCAAAATTCTGCAAAATCCAGACTAAATTAGGAAATGTTATTTTAGCATCCTATCTAGCAGACTTACATTGAATTTTTACTAAAATGTCTGGTCCTGAGTGCTTTAGTAGCATGGGTCATATGCATTGATAATAGGAAATTCTTTGTTTAGGGATAATATCCATCAGTGTCACCCGCAGAGTAGAAATGTATATAACCAAACTATGCGGCTGCGTAGTCAGTTAGTAGTGACTCGGCCGAAAATGCACACAGGAATTTCGTAGTCATTTAGTAAGGAGTTACGCAGAATCCTGCAAGGATAGGTTCGCTTATCGCCCGGTGCAGAGATTTCAAAGTGAATAGGCATAGTTTCTTGCTACAATAGAGTTTTGTCACCCTATTCTTTTCTTCTCTTCTCGGATAGAAGAAAATGCCAACTCAAAAATACAGAATATGATGAGTAAATTGTCGCTATTTTATTTTTTTTTAATTTCGCGCATGCGCGTTATTTATTGATTTTGTCTACTGCACACTAATGGTCAGTTGGACGCCGTCTGCGAGAAAAAAGAGCACCATGAAGCAATTCCCTTCGCCAAAGAATTTGGAAACAGCTGGCTGTACTGCTTGACATTTGCACCAGAAGCTCCAATACGAACATTTCAGAGTATTTGGGTGTCAATCTGAGGCAAGTGCTGAGGATTCCGAAAGATTTGGACGAGTCTAATGGTGATTACGAAGGTGTTTGAAGTGATCACTAGTAATAGCGATGTTTACCTCCATTCATCTTCCCACAGGGCCTCAGACTCAACACGGAGACCAACATTAAGTGCCTTAAGGAGGTAGTGTTGCCATGGGTAAAAAAAAAGTGGCTGTGAACAGGACTCTGCACCATGCAAGAGAACCAAGTCATGGATGTCAGAAAATTTCTGCGACTACATCATCCCTTACATCTGGCTACCTAACTCTCTAGACTAAAACTTCCTTGATTATTATGTGTGGGGCGCATTTGAGCGAGAGTCCAACAAAACTCATTGTAACACCAAAAATGAACTGAAGGTAAGGATTATGGCAGCATTGACAAACTTAAACAAGGAGACTGTCCAGAAGAGATGCAGGAGATTCCGAAGTCGTCCGGAAGTCGTGATTGAAGCCAATCGCGATTTTATTGAATAAATTTACTCTTTATTATTTAAAAAATTTTCTATGTAATTTTGCTAAATATATCTGTTAAAATGAGATGTCAGTGTTATTTTCATTTTTGAGTAATTTAGACGAGAATTTATCCATCGCACCCTGTACATCCTTTCAATATAGACATTATCCCTTTGTCGATACCTGAAGATCTTTGTGGAAAGTTTCAACTAAGAGTAACTGTAACCTTTCTGAACAACCGATGCTATTAAATTATCGGTGATTTTTTTACACCAGTGTTTGTATTGTTTCTGTGTTAATAATCTGTGTGTATTTCGAGTAATCTTCCAGAAAACTAAAAACCACAGCTCGTCGAATTGTACAGAAGAGTGATTCCTGAGGCGTGCTTTAAGTGCGAACACATTGTTATGGGGTCCACCCCTTTTTCATACAAGTGGACTCGCCCAGTGTGTACTTGTACAGCTGCCGGTGAATGCCCGAGTGTTAGATTTCTGATTTTTAATGCACCATTATTTATTATTTTTCTCTTTTACTTATCTAGAATAATACCTATAAACATTT
Source organism: Acanthosepion pharaonis (assembly GCA_903632075.3). Taxonomy (NCBI): domain Eukaryota; kingdom Metazoa; phylum Mollusca; class Cephalopoda; order Sepiida; family Sepiidae; genus Acanthosepion; species Acanthosepion pharaonis. Next base: position 451,959 of record CAHIKZ030000994.1, on the reverse strand, counting down.
TAACGGATATAAGACTTATATAAAAGTTTTAGAAGCTAATGTTTCGGAAGCAAAAAAAGAAAATAAATAAAAAAAAAAGAATTGTTCTGATTTATTTTGAAAATTGATGGCAGTTATGATTTCAGAAAAATGAGAGAGTGAGAGTGTGAGGTAACCGCTTTGTAGGAGTCACAGTTGCGAGCACGTAGACTTAGAAGGAAGTCCTACTTCGATACTGAATTTCCCAGACTGTATATATATTATTATTGCTACTAACCGCATTTCTGGATCTACTAACCGTAGTACCAATTGTATTATTGCGTCAATACATTTATTTGCTATATTTCATTCCTGCGTTTGTCATTCATTTTGAGACCGGATTTCATCTCGGAATCCACAACACATTGAATCAACGACTTTATCTGGGGAGTGCAGTGGTAACATTTACTTGTCATTTGGTAGCTAGTGTGTCATGTGTAGCCCTCTTCATCCGCTGCTTCAACCATTGAGATATGTTGTAATGATCATCCGATTGTTCCACCGTTGAGGTGTTATGTAAATCTCAGTAAATAGCACGCAGTGTTCAAATTCATTATTTCTCTTTAGCGAGGAATCGAACCCCGATATTCGCTTACCAAGTTCGGATATTTAACATTGTCATTTAGGTATGGACATGAGAATAAATATAAGCGCCTGTCTTTGTGCAATAGTTGGTAACCTTACGTAAATGAGAAATTACCAAAGCAATCACAGAGACTTATTGACGTTGCTTGTTCGGTTGTGGGCACAAAACCTTTCTCACAATTAAATATGTCCCAAGTGACGTGATCTTGCGTGTGCAGACGGAAAATATCGCAGAAAACTAATTAGGCTGAAACAATCTATGATTGAACGTCTTTGAAAGGTGTATAAACCCGTCTAAAGGTAAATGCACACTAGCACACGTTGATTTTTCACTTTTTGGAGAAAATTAACGATGCACTCGATGTGAAATTTGATAGGATAAGTAGTGACACCTGAGATCAGATTCATAGCTTTTACCAATTCTTAAGCGTCTAGTTTTAAAGATTGTCTGAAAATTGTACAGAAGTACTTAATTTCTGCACGTTTTTGCTTCCAAATTGACTTCCAAATTTTACTATTTAAATCCAAATAGAGTTAATTAGATATATTGAATGGAAAATATACTCAAACCAGAATTCTAATTATGAATCACCATAAGAAAAATATGCAACATTTTTACTGTATTCGATAAGTAAAAACTGTAAAAAATGTAAAAGATTACAAAAAAGTCTACTCAATGAATAAGATTTGTTAGATCATTTGTTAGATGATAATTAATAAAAATGAAACATTTATAAAAGTGTATAGAACATGATAATACTGCTGGGGGCAGATTATAAGACAAAATGATTTACATTTGCATTGTTTATTGAAAATCACACTAAACCGACTACACTCCATATTGTATTACATCATAATATAGCTACATTGTTCGGTATAATTTCCCTTTGATGTAAATAAAGGTTTTATCTGATGACATAATGATTTAGTAATAATGTGCTTGTGTCATACACCTTGTCCATATACAATTTGTAAAGCTTCAGTAAATTATAAATTTTATAAGGGCTGATCACCGGAATTAAATTGCAACGCTACGATTGAACCAAAACTTAATCTTTTAAACAAGTTTCCTAAAAAAAAAAAAATAATGATTTGGAAAGAAATATTTTGTTTTTATTTATCATGTCAAACCCCAGCTTTCAAATTGAAACGGTTTCCAAATCGACCTGCCTTACTGTACATGTCTACTGGTTGTATTCATGTTGATCATTTTTTACAATGATGTTCACTCTGTACAAAGACCCAAGAGTCACTTGAGGTAGAGGGTTACAGGCATAGATTATGCGGATATACAGGAAAGATAAAAGTTAGCCTTAGACTTGATACAGGCTAAAATTGGAATGATTAGGGAAACACCCACATCGGAGTCGGTTCCACGTAGCAGCGGTACATAGGAAGAAGCTGCTCGAATGGAACTTAATCTCATCATTGAAATAAAAAGGGAATGAGGGTGGTTCGCTACACTGGGCGTGGCATGGTGGGTCTTAGTCGTGAAGGGTAGAACTGGTGGAACTAAGGAATGGAGTTCGTCTGAACACTTTTCGTGGAAATAACGATAGAGCAGTGAGAGGCTCGCAATGTTTCGTTTGTGAGAAAGGGATTGTAGGGTGGAAGATAATTTGTCACCCACAAGGACGAGGAGATTTTTTTCTAGACTTTATCGTGACTAGAAAGTGAAGACTCGACAGCCACTTCCATATATGGCTCCAATCTTCCATGAAAACAGCGATACGCCAAAATAAAAAAAAAAAGTGGGAGTTCTGAATCGTCCGTTAAAAGTATGTGGTAAATCATATGTAAAAAGCTGTCATACAGTGTAACCCGGATATAAGAGACCCGGATATAAGAGAAACCCGGATATAAGAGAGATTTTCTCTGGTCCCAAATTAGAGCCTGTGTTAATGTATATAAAATAGACCAAACCCGGATATAAGAGTTCTTCTCCGGTCCCGACAACTCTCTTATATCCGGGTTACACTCTACTAACAGTGTGGGGTGGCAAATGTTAAAGGTGTCGGAGGGCGCTAAATCACAATTTAAAAGAGGCGAAAATATTAATCAGATATTACGTTTTAAAGTAACGTCGAGCCTGGTGAGTACATTAATGGGTGACCTCTTGGGAATACCAAGTGATGTAAGTTTTAATGTGCGGTTGGTGTAAAGGATAATGACACGGAATTGTTAAACGGAGAGCCGAGTTCAAATTCCAGTCGGTTTCGTTATATTCACCTACGCGCAAATATCCTTGGAAAAATTATGAATCCCCCTCTTCTCTCCCCAGCTATGAGTTAATTAGTAAGATTTGTTGACTAAATCATTATTACCCCGACCCACAAAAATAAGCTTATAATCCAAATATATTTTCTAGTTTGAAATAATCTGAAACAGCTTGATAAGACGTAGAAAACAAATGAATCAATGGAAAAAAAGAACTTTTTTTTTAATTTTAAATACAGTGTCCTTCCGCAAACATTTCTGATTTTTAATGCACCATTTTTTATTACTTTTCTCTTATCTAGAATAATACGTATAAACCTTTTAATGGATATAAGACTTATATAAATGTTTTAGAAGCTAATGTTTCGGAAGCAAAAAAAGAAGATAAATAAAAAAAAACGAATTGTTCTGATTTATTTTGAAAATTAATGGCAGTTATGATTTCAGAAATATGATACAGCGTAGCTCACTAGCATTTTTATAGATTGAGGCCAAGAGGACAAATAAAATCCGTTTGATTATCAGTTTCAGTATAAAGTTGGGAAGATGAAGCCAACCCTGACCCCATCTCCCCCAATATCGCCGTGATTACGATAAGATTTTCTGGACATGACGATATTTACAAAGTATTGACTTTTGGAGCAAGGGTTTACGAGATTAGCTTCCTTAATGTAAATCGACAGCAAGCTTCCTAAGAAATAGTTAAAGATTTTAGCTTAAAACTAATTTCATTGCTTACGAAACAATCTTGCCAACTACGACTCTATAGCGGCCATCTTTAGAAAACTTCCCAAGTGTAGAGCAGGGCGTCACAACATTTTTGCGTCATCGTTCACTTTTAGATGGAAATAATTTCCACTGCCTACCTGTGAAGTAAATATTCAGAAGCATACGAAAATTGTTTGGTAAAAGTTTCTTACTAATCATAAACTGACTCTATAATGTAGTAAAAAATATGAAAGGGAGGTAACAAATAATGCTGACATGCGGTGGACGGCTGCTGCTATTACCACCACATTAAAGAACAAACGAAAGTAACCTCGATCATTGAAAGCTATAAATATAATTTAATTTTATGATCAAAGTTCGTGTTATGGTTAAGATTAGCGTTGCAAATTGACAAAAAAAAAAAAAACAATTTTGTTCCTGATAATAACATTAAAAAGAATATATACTACTAAAAACTAATAAAAATTCAGAGAATTTTTATTTATTTTTATTTTTTTGTTTCCTTATCTGATTTATATCCGAAAAAATGTTGTTTCGTCTGAAGAATTATTTGAATGTTACTGACCCTTTTCAAAACTTTTAAAAAAAATATCAAAATATTCCTTGTTTGGAGGAATATTTATATCTTATCTAAGGATGTGTTCCAGTTATTCCCATTTACCCTCCAGTTTGTTGAGCTTTTTTTCTTTTTTTTTTTTTGTACAGGTTCTATGCCTATCTGCTTTGGATATTTTTTTTCGAATAGCGTCTGTTTAAATACCTTTTTAATACTCAAAATCTTATATCGCCTAACAAATTTTCCAATCGCACATCATTTTCTGTTTAGTTGCTCAATACCCACCCAACAAGTGCAATCGCCCACCGGTGGGCGATATGACCTAGGTTGCGAAAGCGTAGAGCATTCAACAAAGCTCATGCTCACAAACAAATGTTTATAAGACAAGTTCATTAACCCGTGGCGGGAAAAACAAGTTACAATTTCGGCTCGGAAAAAAAAAGCAACAGGAAAAAAGTCACAGCTTAATTTTGCGAATGACATGTTTGGTATACATGAACCCATTATAGCAGATTTTTTAGCTATGCTTATTACCGTCAATAATTTGCGTGGCGGGGGGGTGCTAAAATTGTTTTCCACTAAGTATTGTTAATCCAGAACTGCACTGATATCCTTGATTTCCACTATTCACGCTGTCAGTGAAGGTTAGGGTTAAAAGAAAAAACAGTATATTAAACAAAAACTCAGAAACATTGCTAACATTATCTTGTGACTTTTTTCCATAAGTATTTTTTATCTGTGACATTTTTTCACCTGTGATCTTTTTGCATGGATTTTGTTAACCATTACCCGTGTCAGGACAAAATTAACTAACAAAGGGTATATGAGACTAGCTTACTTATCATCTATCTGGTGTAGATATATTTACTTATACGAGAAATTTTGAACGAAAATCTATCTTACATATCTATAAATCTAACATTCGTCCATGCTTAGAATATTACAGCCATACAGTGCACCTGCTATTTACATTGAGCTCCTTAATAAAATCCAAAAAAGAATCAGCAATATTATTCGTCCTGGTCTGGCCGCTCGGCAACAGTAACTTTCCCACAACCGTATAAATACTTTCTTGGTAATTTGTTCAAGACGAGCTCTACGCTATGGTACCTCGTTTTTTTCTTTCTTTTTTTTTTTTTTTAATTTAAGACCAGTGCTAGACTGGCGTCGAGATCTCATCAGTTTTATAGTTAAGCTGCCTAGATGTAGATGTAAATTCTCTCACACTTCTCGTGGCTTGTGGAACTCCCTTCCGTCTCCATGATTTCCAGCCGCCTTTGATCTGCAAATATTTAAATGCAATGTCAATCGCTATCCACTCTTCTCCTGATTACTCTTTCCTCTTCCCGCTCATTATTAATGTTTCTGTTCCTAATTCTTCCACACCCTGTAACCCATTGTTTCTTAGTAGCTTTCTTGGGGTGATACTGATTTTAAAAAATGTAATGCAAAAGGTGGGGGGGTCTTATACACAAGTACGCGTTTTCCGAAATTTTTACTCAGCTTAAGAAACGTCTTATTTGTAACAGCAAGATTGCAAGTGCACTCAGCACAATAGAAAATGAAATACAGAGTATGCAGGTGTTGATAAGAATTGCTTACAAAAGTTATTTTATATGTCGAAATGTTTCTCTCTTCATTCTTAGTGAAAGGTAATTTTTTTTTATTTTCAATATTAATTAATATATAGAAATATAATAAAGTTATTGATATGACTTTATAATGTTTCCGAATATGAGATAGATTAATTAACACCTGAATTTCAGAAAAGTATCATAGATTAAGTAACACCTTAAAATGTATTGACAGATATGTCAAGTTAGCACCTTTCACCGAAAATTCGAAAATTAGTTTTGGAAAGGAAATGAGAAGAAACTCACATATGGCTAAACATCAGCTTCTTTTCTATATTTAATATCGAGAAAAATTAAATATTTTAATAAAATACCGGGTGTAACAGCAAAATTGTCGAAATAGTGTAACAACAAAATTGTCTAATTGTTAGATTAAGCTTTGAACCGTTGTATCTTAGAAATGATTAAAGATATCTTACTGGAATTCTCCGAGGTTTTTTTTTTAACATTATTGGGCTCTGCTTTGAGCAATAAGAATGTATTCAGCTCTAAGCTGAAATGTTCATCCCTCTTCCTGTTGTGACCTCCTGATCCAGTTTTCATCTCCTCTCCTTTTAAACTTATTCACCATTCTCTTGATGGTCCTTGAATGGACTTTGATGATGGAAGCCAGGGTATGAATGCTGGTAGCATTACTGAAGGCCTGAATGATGTTTTTCCTCTCACCATTGCTCAGTTGGGAAGACAGTGGGGCTGATACAAAATAATTTTAACCGGTTCTCTTTCTAGCTGAATAACTAAAAGTGTTTTTAGTAATTCATATGACAAATGGTATCAAGATGGCTAACCGTCTTATCTGAAAACCTAGAAAAAAATTAATTTAGTGTTTTTTTTACACATCAAACATTTTGTAGAATGGACAATTATCCCATGCTGTTACACAATTTGGAAAATTTTGCTATTACACCCTGTATATGTACGACATTGATATTTTAATGTATAATTTGGTATAACATTTCAAACGAAATTTACATAGGGATGGCTATACTAGGGGGTTGTATTATTCTCCAGGATGTAAATCATTCCTAGTTTTTAACTTCAGAAACACGAGGTCGTTTTATACCCAATTCATATTACACACAAGAATATACAGCAAATTAATTAGAAACGTGTATATATTGTGATATATTGTGATTTTAAATTTAGTATTGGTAAGATGTGGGTATACGCGTGCTTTTATACATTTTGGTAGGCTTCCAGGTTGACATTCGTAAATAAAC
>CAHIKZ030000994.1:430000-440000 GCA_903632075.3 Acanthosepion pharaonis | reverse complement strand
AGGGCGGCCACGAGACCCTTGCATCAGTTCTGTGTATGTATTCAAGTAGGTAAATTATTCAGTCACAATGTTCGCAGTTAATATAATGTTTCAAGTACAAATCGATATTTTTTGGCATACATCTACTTTGGTCGAAAAAGAATATCGTTCACAAGAATAAATCGTTTATTAATGCAATTTAATATGGCCCAAACACATAAGAGCGACACGTACATTTAGGATCGAACGTGCAAGCAACCGTTTACAAGATGAGGTTGCTAAACTTTGCTCTAGTGTAGCTGGCCGTTAGATGTGGGTGAAGGCGAGTATCGTCTGTAATAGAAAGTTAAAATAGTGCAGATCAAATTCACTGGAAATGGTTTGCAAACCATTGCTCTCTTGCAAGCACGCTCTCTGCCATTTTCTTTCCTTTTGTTTTAGTAGCCTCATCCGCCTGTCCGCAATATGGCGTCCTTTAGCTTCGTCGTTATAGAAATCAGTGTTTATTTTGATGAAAGAAGAATTAACTGAGCCATATAATAGACTCAATAAGTATATTTTAACGGATTCATTATTCTAAAGCATAAATAGCACAAACATAGCAGCAATAATAGCTGTCGAAAAATATATTAAATCAAACATCAAAGTAAAAAAACAAAGAAACAATAGTGAATTACCGCCGACTACCAATTCAGTATGAATCTAAAAACACTTCTAGCTTTAAGACGGGGGTATCTTTCTGTTGAACAAATAGTCAGTGATCCGCATTGACGCCACCAGCAAAAATAACGTGGTATTTGTTTTGTATATGTTCGTAGCATTGTTCGGACTGTTGACCTCATCTTCGTTACCATATTCATGACGTTTCAACCGTTGTACACTCCGGCCGTCTACAGGTGATTTGAATTTCAAACTGTAACCTTTATTTCGTCCACCTAGGTAGATTGTTCTAGTTCCACGTTCCGTGACTCTTCCAAATGTCTCAGTAACAGTTATCCCAGCTTTAACTCAATTCTCTAAGTTTTTGTTCACGTCTGCTGTAGCCAAGTATTAAACTCACAACTCTTTGAGTCAAGTCACTGGATTCAACCAACGCTTTTATCTACTGGGCTATGTGTCTTTGAGGACGTCGTGAATATGGCAATGAAGATGAGGACAACAGTCCGAACAATGGAAATATTATGAATAATGACCATACATCATCTCAGAAATATAGACAGATGTTTATAGCAATAAAAAAAAAGCCTAAAATTAACTTCACATCACAATCGAAGAATAAATCCGGTCCTATATTTCGAGGGTTGATAAAAAAAAAGAAATGTCACAAGAAATTAAACTTTAGTGTAAAAATGGCGAAACCCAGTTTAGCATTCACATTGTCGTGAAAATTATTCTAATTCGCTTATTTTAAATTAAAATTTATGTCTGTGAACTTTTGACTGTTTCATTTCCATGAAGCAAATTATTTTTTTATGAAAGTACAACGTTCCAATCATAACTTTGGTTCTAATCAGAAGTTTGAAACGTTTTATCCTATATATTCAAAAATAAGTCGAGCTTTTAAAACCGAAATTTACATATAATATTTGGATGTTATCCTAGACCAGCATTTCTCAACGGGGGTTCCCCGGAACCCTAAGATTACGAAAAAGGCCCCCAAGGGTTCCGTGAGAACAGGTGAGATAAGTTAATGCGCTTTTGATGTTTTATTTAATTTCATATACTAAATATTACTAAACACACACAATATATTCTTAATTATTGTAATATAGACATCATCCTATCTAACCTATTATGTTATTAAAAAATATAACAATCATTGGAAATATATTTAGTGGTGTCTGTACGGCGCCAGTGAGAAACCACCTTCACTCCATGATGAAGTATTATAAATGAACAGTATAAATTTTATTTAGCATTACCGAAAAATTTGACAAAGAAGTATGAATTTTTTCTATTAACCAGCCATTCAAAAAATATATACTATGATATTTACCACGTGAACTACGATGAAAATGCTATATAATTTTGTTTTTGCGCAGGGGTCCCTTGAGACATGTAATTTATTTTAAGGGTTACGCAAGGGTAAAAAGGTTGAGAAACATAGACATAGCTTATATATTAATTAGTGCAATGTATTCAGAAATGTGGCGTGACCAAATAACACATCTATCATATTTAGTATCATCGCGTGATTAAAAGACACGACGCGTCTATGAATTGTGTGACCAACTTAGGGCACGTCGCCAGGTGTCGATCTGGACTTGGCTATACACAAAACGCATACACAAAAGTAAGAAGTAAAGGTTCGCACCCGCATTCGCTCTCAGGTTCAGTTTCCGTTTTATTGTTCTTTTTTTGTTTGTTTTTTTTTTCCAGACATCCACCGCTTTGGTGCACCGGGCGATAACGATACGGCAAACATATAACGCCTCCTTGCCCAAACTTTATACCGACCGGCTAATGCTAACCTGACATTAAAATTCTCGATCTCGTTGCTGTGCACTGAAAGCTGGGAAAGGGCTCGTTGCATGCTCACAAGTTAACAAGATGAAAAACAAACACCACGTCAGGAATTAAAAACCGGAATCTGTTTCCCATATTATATGAAGACGTTTTATTTAGGGCTTCGCTTTCTCGCCTGGGTGGGATGGTAGGTAACAATGGACAACTTCTGCTATGGGGATCTCATAGACCAGCTCTTCCCACTACCAACTCCCCGACTATTTGCACATTACGACGTGTGGCTGGCAAATACAAATAGACGGCACCGAAACCACCCAACAAAAAAGTCTGTCTCCTGCTAAGGGTAAACCGAAACAGATCTCAATCCCAAGCATAACTGTTAATATAGACCAGCGCCCGAATACAGACTATTCCGGCTTTGTTATCACTCAATCTCTAAAAAAAAGCATTCACTCATTTACTTCCTGTTCCCATTTGGTCAAAGTGGATGCCGCTTAGAAAACTAGACTTAAAAAAGAATTCCCTGCTGGCTATAAAACAGGAAACAAAAAAAAACTTGAATCATAATAAAATATGTGGATATATCTCACTGAGAATCAATCAGAAAGATGGATCGGTCGTGCCGCTGATAATGTCAATGTGCTGTTGAAATGGCCACCACGTTCACCTGACTTGATAACTTTTCTATGTGGCTATGTGAAAGGACAGGTCTATATCCCCTTCTTCTGACAAACCTCGAGGAACTTAAGCAGAGATTCACTGAGGTGCTGGAGAATGTTACGCAAGGCATGCTACATCGTATTTGGCAGAAACTGTACTACCGAGTCACAGATGATGCGCATATTGAACATTTGTGAAACTTTGTGATATCGGTTATAAGAATTTTGAATATCTTGTCTGAATTTTGATATATATTTTTTTAAATTGTTCAACATTAAACTTATTTAATTTCGTTTGACTGGGATATATAGTTACTCTGATATTTACATTTTAAATGATGTTACATTTTTGGAGGGGTACACTTGTTACAGTTTTTGTGTATATACTATGTAACTAGTGAGCCAATCAAAATACCCTGACTCACTTTATAGTCTACCAATGGAAGGTTAACCAATCAGAAGCCGCAGAACATTGTATCCGTCGTGTATAAAGGCGGCCATTTTTGTTTACCCTACCGGAATGACCAGTGCCAACTTGTCAGGCGAAGATGAATAAGGAAGAACTACGCTCTGCTACTTTGCTGCGATATCCACTGCGAACCTGAACTACGCTTTCCTACTGTCTCCGAAATATTCACTGCTAACCTCTGGATTCTATACTCGAAGACGACCGTCATGAATTTGTAACAACACTGTATTAACATATCGGTATTTAAGGCAGTATTTGAACGGAAATCGCTGATTTTACTTAGGCAACTCGATACAGATAGTTGAGTGCAAAGTATAAAGTGCTTCATTCATGTGAAAGGGTGAAAGTTTTCAACACCGGAAGAAAAGAAAATATCATATACTGACATTGCTAAGGTCTACTATTCGATACACAATTTTTTATTCGAGTAATTTGCCATAATCAAACCAAGAGGCACCGGAATTGTTCTTCATGTGAATCGTGTTCATCGCATATTTCTGTTGATTCATTATTCAGTCTTCGCCATTTTTAATCCGCAAGAACAAAGGAAACCTCATTCCTCGCGAAACTATTGAAGAATTTATTCATTGGCATACCCACCAGGCTAGCGTATATCCTTGACATTAGGCACATCAAACACTCAGAGCCTTAAGACACTTGTTCTGTTCATAATTACAGACAATAAGCTTGTTATAATTTTCTCAATTTTATTATTAACTGGTTCTATTGATTTCTTACAGTGGTTAATCAATCAATTAAAATTTATCATTGGTGTATATGTATATATTTATCGAGAGATATAGCAATGTTTTATTTTCCGAATAAGGTCAGTAGATTGTGGCCGTGATCATAGTTAATATTATTCGGCGATGGCTTTTTTTCTTTTTTATTAATAATTCATCCATTACTTTTAGCTTTTTGGATGAGGCTATTATATCTATATTCTCAATGTGTATGTTGCGGATGGAGTAAGTCTCGATTTAAATGAGACAAAACTGATCAGGGAGATGTAATGTGAGTCTTCTTGTTATACATGTTGTAGTACATGGAATATAATTATTTATTAATTTGGATTGATCAGGAATACAGTTCATTAGGGCAAATGTGGATTTGTAAATAGTATTGGGCCTCTGTAATATGGATCTTGCAGGTGAGTTACTGTTGTTAAGAAAGAGATTAGCAGTTTTTAGATTTTTATAGTTGATAATTTAATTTTCTTGTTTTAGTCGACTGGAGTTTGTATATTTCTCTATAAAGCTGACCGTGTTTGGAAAATAAAACATTCCTACAACTCAAGATACAAACATAAAACAATTGATACATTCAGTTAAAAGTAAAAATTAAATCATCCTTGATAATGGCTAAAACTATAACAGAAAGCGCTCAGACAATTTCTATATAATTTATGCTCAGAAAAGAAGAAAACTCTAAGAACATAAGAAAAATTAAATAAACTTAACCGCAGTACATTATCAGTCGTTTTAATGGAACTTGTATAAAAGAAGGATTGATACCGAAATATATATATATATATATATATATATATATATATATATATATATATATATATATATATATATATATATATATATATATATATATATATATATATATGTACGTATGTATAAAGCGAGAAACTACAAACATGATGGACAGGTACACTGGTCGGATCACACGCATACATTAACGTACGCACAGGTAAACAGCTATCCATGCGGCTATATATATATATATATATATATATATATATATATATATATATATATATATATACTGACAAAAACAGATAGAATACTCACGAGCACATGAACGAACACAGGAAGAGTGTGTATGTGTGGGGGTGTATTTATGTATATGTGTATGCGTATATACATATATATATATATATATATATATATATATATATATATATGTGTGTGTGTGTGTGTGTATGCTGATTCCTTATTATAAGACAGTATGTATATATGGGGAGGGAATATACATATGCAGACTAAAAGGAACACGCATGTACACGGGGATAGGAAGACATCTCTCATCAACACATCTACCATCACTACTTCTCATACTAAACCTAATGGTTTTATTAACATTAGGCAGAAATACGCTTTTGCCAACAGAACAGAAAGGAGTTCAAGGCTCATAATAAATGACGAAAACGAAGAACGGGACATTAAAAGAACTGAAGGAAAATTTTAAAAAATGCTTTCTTTTATTTGCCTGAAGGAGGTCACGAGACTGGAAACCCGTGTAGTAGAAATATGAAGAATAAAATAAAATATATATACTAAAAGAAATCCACAATATAACCAAAAACATTTGCGGTTTCTCTCTTTTTTTTTAATATACATATTTCTCTCGTTGGAACAACTCTAACCTTTTCCTATATATATATATATATATATATATATATATATATATATATATATATATATATATATATATATTACAGGTAATATATCCGTTGGTATATAATCCAGGTGTATCCTAATAATATCAAGTATAAAACTGATACACAAAGGGAACTAAGTGTATTTATTATAGCAGACCATATAAATTACACAACAAAAAAAAAAATCAGAATTTACCTCATGCGGGTATAAATTCCATTTCAACCAACGCTTAGTACGTTGGTCTTATTCAACCAAGGTGAATATGTATATATATATATTTTCGATTTTATTTGGGTCCCACTCCTCATAACACCTCAAAGTTCTACAGTCCTTGTATATCAGATCCCGCGGGCCTTCCAGAGGGAATGCTTACTGGGTCTGAATGTTATTGGACTCTTGAAATGTTTTCTTGAAATTCATATTTTTTTTCCTTCCATTCGTTATATTAATTTAATTTACACGACTATATATTTTTTATATCCCAGAAAAATAAACTTGATAAGATTGGGACGAAACCGCTTGTTATTTTTTAGCTTTTTAAAATGCCATATAAATTTTGCTTTTTCCTAGCTACCGTTAAATTTTGTACCATATATATATATATATATATATATAAAATCAAGAGAAGAGTTGAATCTGCTACCTTGGTTTCATCCTTCCTCAGCAGATTTTTTTTTCAAAACATGTATACATACCTGTGTGCCGGGGGGATGGGGAGTAGAATATACAATACAATACGTTTTAACTTAGTAAATATCCGAATACCAATTCTTTCAACCAGCACAGTCAGTAACTATCAAAACAAAGTTGCACCCACTTTTACAATTTTTACCTTTTTTTTTTTAAAGCTAAAGACAACGGGAAAGCCTCATTAAATGCAGTGAATCAAATTAATATTACATTAACACGATTTAGTATATATATATATACATATATATATATATATATATATATATATATATATATATATATATATATATATAAAAGAAATATGTTGTAGTGGTTCCAACGAGAGAAAAGTATGTATATTAAAAAGAAGGGGGGTGCCGCAAACGTTTTGGTTGTAATGTGGATTTATTGAGAAAAAATATTATACTTTGTTTTACATAATTTCACGACACGTGTTTCTGGTCTCGCAAACCGTCTTCAGGTGAAAGTGGAGATTTCTACATATTATTAAAAATAATTAATTTTTCTTCATGTTCAATGTGGAATATTCTCGATATGAGACATTCTGTTTGTGTGTTGGCAATCCGAATTTTCTTTCTAGAATTGTCAATGAAGAGTTCTGCGCGAAGGGTCATAAAACAATTAAGGTTTGTCCAGTGAGTAGTTATCGGCATTTAATCTTTTAATGTTTTAGTGACCTCTATGTGCTCTTGGATCTGTTTCTATTTTGGTGTGTTCCTGTCAGCATGCGTGTATATATGCGTGCGTATATTTCCTTACTACGAGGAATTCGTAAACTTATTTGTACTTATACACGCATACACACACATATGCACATACACACTATCCCACCACAAGTAGTCAGTACACACACACATACACACATATTTCCCAAGCTACATGGAACCAGTACACACACACACACACACACACACACACACACACACACACACACACACACGTACTTTTTTGTTGTCAATATCCGCATATACATACATAAATGTATGTATGTGTACATACACATATATATATCTCCTCGTGTCTCCCGTATATGAGTGTGCGTCCATGTATGTGAGCGATTTGATCATTGTATTTGGTCACCCTGTGTGCATGTTTTTTTTTTGTTTTTTTTTTTTTTGTGGGGGGTTATGATCTATTCAGTTCGGGTTTGAATTTGTCTATAAAGTTTTTTTTCCTGTATTTGTAGATACGAGTAATTGTCTGTTTGATATATCGGCATGATATTAAACTTACCCTGGTTACATTTGAAAATGTGTTGTGATACAAAAAGTTTTCTGTTGTCTGTCAATTTTATATTGCTTTTGTGTAGGGAGACCCTGTTGTTCAGTTGTTGGCTGATGCCTATATATGACTTCTTACATTTTGTGCATTTAAGTGCATAAATTACATTTTTGGAGTTGCAGTTTAAGTTTTTGTTTATTGTGAATGTTTTTT
Source organism: Acanthosepion pharaonis (assembly GCA_903632075.3). NCBI lineage: Eukaryota > Metazoa > Mollusca > Cephalopoda > Sepiida > Sepiidae > Acanthosepion > Acanthosepion pharaonis. Next base: position 431,913 of record CAHIKZ030000994.1, on the reverse strand, counting down.
TTTGGGTTTTCAAAAGTGTAGGAGTTTCCTTCTATAATGATGTCACAAACTCCACATCTTTTTTGTTGCATTTTGTGACTCCCCTGTATTTTGTGTTGACTAAATTTAGATGAGGTTAATATGTGTTTTAGGTTTCTAGATTGGCGTTTGCTCTTAATTATTTTGGTTGTTTTTAGTATATTATTCAGTTTATTATTCTTGCTAAGTAAATCTAGATTTTTTGTGATTTCTGGGAATATTTCTGGGTTGTTTTTGTTGTACGTTGAGACATATGCTAGAGTTTGTTCGACGTTACGTTTCTTTTTATTTCTAAGTTGGTCTAGAGGAATTTCTTTCGCGAGTTCAATACCTTTGTTTATTAGTGTTGTGGGGTAGCCTCGTTTCTTGAGAGTTTTATGTAGTTCTTCTAAGCGGATTTTTCGGAGATGTTTATCAGTCACTATTGTACAAATTCTACGTGCTAGGGAATAGGGATGGATTTTAGGCAGCTTTTTGGGTGATGGCTCTTGAAATGAACGTATTGTTGGGTGTCTGTGGGTTTGTGGTAGATATCTGTGATTATGTGGTTGTTTTTATTTCTAATGAGTATATCTAAAATGGTAATTCGTTAAAATTATATTCTTGCGTGAATTTGATTTTTTGGGTGTAAGTTTTGAAGTAGTGTATGGAATTGGTTAATATCACCCCATGATGATTTCCAAAAGATGAAGCAATCATCTAGATATCTTTTCCAAGATTTAGTGAATTGGGTCTTTATATTTGTCCCATATATTTGTTCTATCTTTTCATAGAGGTTTTTTCTAGGTAAGCTAATGTAAGGTTGCATATGTTGGTGCCATTTTGTTCCCATCGCAGTACCTAGGGTTTGATATAGTTTTTTGTTGTCAAATTCAAAGGTGTTATTGTTTAGAATTAGGTCTATACTATCGATAATGAACTCTTTAGTGAATCTCGGATGTAGTATTTCTGGATGTTTTTCAATCCAGAATGAGATCGCTTTTTCCCTAGTTCATGGGGTATGTTACTGTATAGGCTACTGATGTCAAAAGTTGCCATAAGCGTTCCCGGATCTACCTTTTGTGGTATGCAGCTAAGAAATGGATATCGTCTCTGATGTGGCTTTTAATTTGTTTAGTATATGGTTGCAATATTATGTCTATTAGGTTACTGAGTTTGCTAGTGGGACAGACTGGTCCTGCTACTATGGGTCTGAATTTAAGGTCACTGGGGTTTGGGATGCTAATGTATTCAGATTTTTGTGTATGTATAGCTGCTTTTATTTCACTCGATTTATGAACTTTAGGTAGTCCGTATAAATTACTTGTTTTTGGTACAAAGTTTATTAGGAAATCCTTCTCTTTTTTTTAATATTTTATTATGTGCTGTGCAGAGTTTTGTAATTTTTGTTATAATGTTTTTGTCTATGTTAGTGTCAATTACTTTGTAGCTGTTCCTATCCTCTAGTGTTTCTAGAATTTTGTTTTATAGTATGTTCTGTCCATGATTACTATAGCGCTGCCTTTATCTGCTTCTTTTTTATAATTATGTTATTATTTTTTCGAATGTTCTCTAAGGCTAGTCTTTGTCTATATGTGAGATTGTCGAATGATTTGGATTTTTCCTGTAGGTCAAGGTTCCAGAGTTTTCAAAAAATATATTTATCTCATTGGTATTGTTATTTTTGTTTGGGAATAAATTGGATTTGTTTTTTTACTAGTGACTCATCTGTACTACTTTCGCTATTGTTAAATATTTCTCTTAGTCTCAGTTTGCGTTCAAATTCCTTAATGTCTTTTTTTAAGTCTACTATATTGCTTTTTTAGGAGCAGGGCAGAATTTTAGGCCCAATTTCAGTAGGTTGATTTCGTCATTTGTAAGTGTATATGTAGATAGGTTTATTATTTTGGGTTTTG
>CAHIKZ030000994.1:392500-425000 GCA_903632075.3 Acanthosepion pharaonis | reverse complement strand
AATTTTACGATAAAATTGAAAATTAAAAATTACCAATTTTTAATTTTAAATTTAATCTGTATTAAGTTTAAAATATTATAAATGTATTTAAAGAAGAAACTGAGGAAAATACATATGTTATTTATTTTGTTTTAATTGAAAGGCCAAAAATTGAGTTAGAATAAACGTTAAAATCGAATGTTGCTCTAAGCTTCGTTACAGCTTATATATATTTGAAGTGAGTAGGGGAGCGTGAAATCTTGCAAAAGACAATACATATATAACCAGATTATAATATACAAACACGTAGATATATTTAGATATATAAACACACAAAAACACTAACGAAACAGGAAATAGATGTCCACGAACCTTAAAACAATAGACAACACATATATACAATGAAAGGCATATATAAGCGATCATACACACATACATTAATAAAGACACACACATATACACACCAACAAATATTCAAATTTGAAAGTGTTAGTAAACGAACTCAAAGAGACTATTAAAATATAACTTACATGGGCAGTAGTTTTTGTAGTGATTTTGTAACATATATTTTATAATTTTCGAATAAATTATATATATATATATATATATATATATATATATATTTATATATATATATAATTTATATATATATATATATGTATATGTGTGTGTGTTACTAGTACATCCAAAACAATAAAAGAATTAGTCAATGCTAAACAAAACAATAAGCTAAAACCTGGTGTAGGAGTTTACTCTATGTCCTGTAATAATTTTCACAAAAAATACATAGAAAAAACATCAAGAAATCTAAATAAAGTATTATATGAATACAAAATGGACATTTTGCAAACGATAGTCAAATGCGTTGATTAACCACCGTAAGGAGACTGGTCACAATTTTGACATTAAAATCAAAGGAGAAAAATAATTCACTACGACGTAAATATATAGAAAGTGCCTTGATCGCAAGGTCATCTACTATAAATTGGCGCCGTGGCTCCTAAAAAATTTCACTGTTCCTTGCATATCTTCTAATAATACTGGGTGATACCTACTAACAAAAGTGAAGGAACGAAAAAGACTCTAATCGAATTCGGCTAGATATATATAAAAAAAATTAAAAATCCCCAACTTCCCTGGTTCATGCGTATGCGCAGTCGTACCAAGATAACAAATTCAGTCTGGTGTAGTCCTGAAGGACGAAACGCGACACAAGTAAACTTTTTCCACTTTGTCATACAATTTCTCCAATAGTGTTCTTGATATATAAATTTATATATCCTTATCTCAAATATATATATATATATATATATATATATATATATATATATATATATATATATATATATATAAAGTGAACATTGAATTGCGTCCAACATGAAACAGCCTGTCGCTTCTGAGTATTGACTTCAATGTTCACTTTTTATATTTATATTTACATAGCTCTATTTCTGATATTGTGCACTTTATCCCATAAATATAGCACACCTTAAAACTATATTTCATCATATATATATATGTTTGTGTGTGTGTATGTATATATATACAAATAACATAAAGAACAGATCTTTAATCTCTTATAATAAAATAATAATGACAAATATATATATATATATATATATATATATATATATATATATATATATATATTAGCGGTTTCAGGCCTCCACTCGATGTTTTTAATATATTTCTCCCGCGGATAAGCGGGAGGACTACGGCAGTTCCTTTTTTCACTTCTTGGCCTTTGCATGCGATGCAACGTGACCTGTTGACACCACCTTTAACCAACCAGAAATATTTGTCCTCTAAAGGTTGGAATGAAAGTTGCTATTTAGAGATCCCAGCTCAGTTTGACAGAAGGCCACAAATACGTGGTGCCAAGACAGGAAAGAACTCACAACGCAGAAGTTATAATTAACCAGACGCCCTCGCTAATCCTTATCCAATCCAGAGACGCTTCCCACTGCAAGAAGTGTTGTTGCAATCTCCTACCAGGCAGCTTAAAGCGTGTGCAATCGCCAAAATGTCTACTTCCTTATGTAGTTTTCGATAAGAATAGCTAAACGCTGTCAATATCACAAAGCACTGAGAAGTGTCAGCTGACCGGCAACTTAATTGCTTGTAAACGATTGAAAGCCAAGGGAGGTAATCTGTTCGTATGCAATCCAACTGTTCTGCGTGATTGTCATAAAAAGGCGGTTCGCTGAGTAAGGGGCGTTGTCAATCCAGGAGAAAAATAACTCGGTTTTGATTATAGAGATAATATTTGGAAGTCAGTAAGCCTCATCCCTTACTAATTTCGTTTTCTATTGTTTTGGTCAACTTCATTTCGTCAGTAGTCATCAAAAATCCGTTATTTAGAACAAAATTAAAACAGCTATCACGGTAAAACGGAAATAAATCATTCAAATGGGCTAAACGTTTTAAGTCCCGACAACAAGCTATAGTTTAATATTGATACAGATTGCTTAACGTAATTAGAAAAATGAAAGTGAAACCAAGTCACACGATATGAACAGCACGTCAACTTAACGTAATTAAGAAAACGACAGTAAAACCAACTCACACGTCATACCCTACACGTCAGTTTAGAGTAATAACGAAAATTAAAGTAAAACTTAATCGTCATACACTGCACGTCAGTTTAAAGTAATTACGAAAATGAAAGTAAAACAACTCTCTGGCTATGCACGCCAGTTTAATTAATTAGAATAACGAAAGTGAAATAAATTCAATCGTTATGCAGGGCACGTCGGTTTAGAGTAATTACGAAAATGAAAGTAAAACCAACTCACACGACATACACTGCACGCCAATTTCATATAATTACGAAAACGAAAGTAAAACCAACCCAGTCGTCATACACTGCACGTTAATTTAAATAATTACGAAAACGAAAGTAAAACCAACTCATTTGCAATATATGGTTCGTCAATTTAGAATAATTACGAAAATGAAAGTAAAAACAACTCACTGTCTATGCATGGTATGTTAATTTAAAGTAATTACGAAAGTGAAAGTAAACAAACTCACTCGATATACACTACACGTTAATTTAAAGTAATTACGACAACGAAAGTAAAACCAAATAAAGCGTCATACACTGCACGTTAATTCAAAGTAATTACGAAAACGAAAGTAAAACCAGGTCAAATACTGTGCACGTCTGAATAATTACGAAAGGAAAATAAAATCAACTTACTAGCTCTGAAGGGTATATCAATTTAAAGTAATTACGAAAGTGAAAGTAAAACCAACTCACTCGTCATACACTGCACGTCAGTTTAAAGTAATTACGAAAATGTAAGTAAAACCATCTCCCTGGCTATGCACGGTAAGTCGCTTTAATTAATTACGAAAACGAAAGTAAATCTAAATAAATCGCAGTATACGACACATCAATTTAAAATAATTATGAAAACGAAAGTAAAACTCGACATACATTGTACGTTAATTTAAATTAATTACAAAAATGAAAGTAAAACTAGGTCAATGGATGTACACGGTACATCAGTTTAAAGTAATTTCGGAAACGAAAGTAAAACCGACTCACTGGACATACATTGTATGTCAATTTAAATAATTACGAAAACGAAACGAAAAACCAGTTCACTCATCATACCCTGAATGTCAATTGAAAGTAATTACGGAAGCCAAAGTAAAACCAAGTCAATGGCCGTCTATTGGCAGAAAAAATTAACGTAATTACGAAAACGAAACTTAACGCAATTACGAAAATGAAAGTAATGTCAATGAATTAGGCATTTACGGGAGCTCAAATTAACGGGATTACCAACACGAAAGTAACACCCATGAATTCAGCATACACGGCAGATTGAATTAATAAAATTGTAACACTCATAAACTTGTCATACTCAACAGATCAAATAAACGCAATTACGAAAACGAAAGTAATACCAATGAATTTGCCATATATAGCAATTTAAATTAACGTAATTACGAAAACGAAAGTAAGAACAATGAATTCCCCTACACAGCAGATCAAATTAATGTAATTACGAAAGCGAAAGTAAGGCCAATTAATTCCCCAAACACGGAAATAAACGCAATTACGAAAATGAAAGTAAAACCAATGAATTTGTCATACACGACACATCAAATTAACGTAATCACTCAAACAATAATAAAACCAACCCACTCGCTATATACAGCAGTTCAAATTAACGTGATTACAAAAACGTCTTTACAAAACTAATTATAAAGAGTGTTCCAATGACGTGAAACGATTTTAAATGTAAATTAAGCTTAAACGTCTAATGATTTTTTTTTCTTTTTCATTCAGATTGAGCGGACATTTGGGCGATATTATTTTTCACACATAATTGCCATGACTTAAGTAACATGATCCAATAGAGAAATAAATAAATTTTCATCAATGATACTGATTTCTTTACTGCTGACTTTAATCCGTCTTAATGTAACACCTTTAAATATAATCCATCTTAATGAAACACCCTTTACAAAACAAAAATTCTAGAACACAAAGTTGACTGGAGATTTCCCTGCATGTTAACGATCACCCTAACGTCGTAAATGAAATGCAGATCCCAATCGGAACATTGTAATGAGGAGGCCTGTTACATGTGGCATCGTCTTTGGTCTTATTTTTAGACCTTATGCGAGAGCTAATGATATTGTTTGTGCAAGACGGCTGTCAGTAAATCTTTTTTTTCTGATAAATAAATTTATGGTACTTACCTTAACTTTACCCCCACCCCCGGAGCTCCCAGTAGGACAAATGCCAACATATTTAATTATTTGCCGTAGGGCAAAGCAACTCAACGCGAAAAAGAAAGGACCTGAATTTTCTACTTACAAACAGACAGCCAAATTAGAAGATTCTATTTTTGCTGACCATTTAATTGTCGACTGAATATAAATGAAATGAAAACGGTAAAGAATGATTTCAAAAACTGGCCACGGGGCCAACAATTAAATTAATTTTGTTGTTCTTGGTCACCTTTTATCTGATTTATATTTGAAGAACTATTTGGATGTTAATGGCCCTTTTCAAAACCATAGAAAATACCAAAATATTCCTTGTGTGCAGGGATATTTATATCCTTTAGTTATATACCCTACTTATGAAAACTAATGTGTATGTCCCATTCCTCATAAATACGTTGGACACTATTGTATATGGCGGTAATATGCTAATTAGTCCACTACTAGCAGTGGTTTACCTACTTCACGACGCTGGCGAGTATTATATTTTGTTGATGTTATAAAGATTACCATTTCATTTCCAACCTCCGTTTTGGCTATTCCTCATTCAGTAACCCTTTCTAGGTTACAACACTTATCTAAGAATATGACCCATTTATCTGATTTAGATTCCTGTTTTTTATATACTGGTTCTTTGCATATCTGCTTTGATTTTTATTCGAGTAGCATATTTTGAAATACCTTTTTAATACTCAAAATTCTATATTGCTCAACAAAATTTCCGATCGCCCACCATTTTCTGTTCCGTTGCTCATCAACCAGCCAACGGTTGAAATCGCTCACCAGTGGCCGATATCGCTTACTGGTTACAATATATATAATTATTAAGTAACAAGTTGAAATTACAATTACTAAGATATTCCTATTGGGATTTTCATCCATTCATGCATAATATTACGGGGCCGAAATGTCGGTTCTGTGACATTGAAACTATTGATCACTTTATCACAGGAGGTTCAATACTCACATCCAGTGAGTACAAAAACCGTCATGATATGGTAGGTCAATATCTGCACCAGGAAATCTGTCGTCATGACGGTTGGTTGGCTGATTTTGTTTAGCGGCATATCAACACATCTATGGGTTATTTAATGCCGAAATCTAAATATTTTGAACCAAATTTTATGGTTCCCACTAAATAATATTTTGAATACATTCGTATGACTTCAACGACAGATGAAATGTATTATTTGTCATTTTACTATAAATAAGTAATGTTGGTCATTTTACTATGTGTTGAAACTTGAATAAAGCATGGAATAATAATAATACAACACAAAATGTACTGAAACAAAATGTATTGACACAAGAACGTGTACACAATATTTACAGTTAGTTTTGGTATATTCTTGGGAAGACTGTTCCTGTAGAATGGGTTGACTTAATTGCAGTCGGGCAGAGTCTCTGGATTGGATCTCCTCTTCCTCCCCCGTCTTCCCGGTACCAACCCATATTTATATGGTCGGTACTCCAATATGTAAATTAGGTGGATCGTACCACAACACTATGAATAGGTATTGTTAGTAATTTTACTATAAATAGGTATTGTTGGTCATTTTACTATAAATAGGTATTGTTGATAATTTTACTATGAATAGGTATTGTTGGTAATTATACTATAAATAGGTATTGTTGTCCATTTTAATATAAATAGATATTGTTGGTTGGTTGATTTTGTTTAGCGGCATATCAACACATCTATGGGTTATTTAATGCCGAAATCTAAATATTTTGTGTGTAATTTTATGCTTTAAAATACAGATATTTTGTATATAATTTTATACTTTCAAGGTAAATATATGTTTTTAGATATATATTTTCTAGATCATAAAATGCATTGTTGGTAATTTTACGATAAAAAATGTATTTTTATATTTTATTATTGCATTCATTGTCATTTTGCTATAAAAATTGATTGTTGGTCATTTTATTATAAACATATATTTCTCTTTTGGGCTCACTATTTGCCCATATATGGAACCCTAACAGGTGCTACCACCCCGGGTCAGGTTGATCCTGGGATAAACACCAATCAAGATATGGTCCCACGCTCCTCAAATCTTCCAATGCCCCAGTCATAGGCCTTGCTGCCGGCGGTTGTTGCTCGTCATACCCAGGACTTAAGACTGTTTACCGTAACTTAGAACATTTTCTTCGTGTCTTTGTCTCCTCCTCTTTCAGATATGTTCTGTTTTAGAAAATAATAGTTTACTTTGTTCAGAAGTGGAAATTTTTATCTCAAAGATCAAGAACATTCCAGTGGGCTTGCTTGTCGTTAAGGGTGACCCAATCGATACGTTGATTGAATATAATTCCAGTCAGTTGACACGGGACATCGCAGAGATACTCCACATATCTGATGACCCTTGTAAGGCATTTGAAAAAAAAATAACTTGGATACAGCTACGATAATTGTGAACACCACGATTTAATGGAAACGCATTTCTGTTTCTCTGTACAAACACAATACAAACAACTCATTATTTAAAAGAACGATCACAGGCGACGAAAAATGGATTGTCTACGACTTGGAGCGCAAAAGGGTCTAGGGGACGCAATAAACCACCGTTAACTGCCAACTGAGCCGTAGTTTCACTTTGATTTCTTCAGATTATGATTTCAAAGTTGTCTTTCTCTTCGATTGTTTGTCACCCAAAGCAAGTTTCCTCTATTATTTAATCCATATCTGGAGGTAGCTGAATGACTATTTTTTTTTATCTCTGCCTCAAACAGAGGGGGAATATTTAGCATGTAAGGATCGCATTTTTAAATTCAACAACCTTTAAAATGTGTCTATTTATACATTAAGTTTCATCAATACAAAGTCAGTAAAAAAAAAATTTAATTTCTACAAAGTAAACAAGTTTCATTTCCACAAAATTAGCGCCCGAAAAAACCTTATATTTATCATGAACTTTAAAAGGAATCATATAAAGAACTTATTAAGCGATCATGGCTCTCCACATTTTCTCTTCATTATCTGGGAATTGCTATGGGTTCCTGAAAAATATAGTGATGCTGTTTTCCCCTTTACAACAATTTTAATTCAGAGCTTTCTTTCTACTAGACTGACTTACTGCCACCCTAGCCCAGAAAGCCTAATCTATGCAACTATTTAACCTATAGCTGAGAGAGAAGAGACGGATTCATCCTTTACATAGAACATAAATGTAAAAGTGGACACAATAGACTAGCCCAAGATTTGAACTCAGCACGTCGCTCTCGCTTTTTGCACTGAAAATCTTTACACTATAAGCATGTCTTAATTTAATTTAGCCTCATTTAAAATATGAAAGATGCATAAAATAAAGATACATCAGAAAACATTATGCAAGATAGCAGTATTTCTTCCTCAATGAGTTGATTTGTCCTGTTGATTCAGCCATTGTAGTTTTCAGCCATGTTCAGATCATTGTCCCAAATCAGGCCCAATCATTTTTATTTAGACATAATAAATATCAATATGGGATGCTAAGTAGTTAATGGATAAAAAAAGTTCCCATTATGTTATGGTCCAGGTCTTTGTACCACGGTGATGGTCCAAGGTAGAACCAATAAAGAAGAACTCGAACACGGATATGGAATAACACAGATATATTACGAACAGAGAAATAGAAAAGTGTTAGTACGAACAATCAGGTTTAGTAGGGAGAACAATGTAGTCTCGACCAGTATCACTATTCCAATGTTTTGTAGTAATTGTCTGAACGCGACTGTTTTCGGACTGCCTCTGACTCGACTGACTGACTCGCTCTGACTGACTGACAGACTCCTGACGGACTTCACTCCAGACTTCAGACTGAACGGTATTTAGTCACCCCCACCAATGCGGGCATCATGTAGCACAAAGCCGGTTTAACGTGGGATCTCCGAGCCCGTGGGCTTGGCCAAAAATATGCCCTTTGAACCCGTATAAACGGGTTCAGGGTCGGCTTACCTCCCCGAAAAAGACTCCGCCCTTCGGTGTAGCCTCGTTCGGGTTCCTCCCCGCCCAAAGGCAGACAGTTCAACCGATCAGCCGGTCGCCTGACTTCGGACTGAACTCTCTGCTTCCACTTGAGGCGCAGTATTTATTACGTATGGAATAGTCCATTATGTTATTATGGGTAAGGTCCATTACAAGTTAAAAACAATAAAGATGATGATAGTCCAGAACATTTATGGAATCTTAACAGACCTCAAATTCTATGACAGAATCAGTAAAGAAGTAGTCCCTAATCTACAAGGAATATTAACGATTAAAAAGTCAATAAAGATAAGAACTGTCCAAAATCTATATTAAATATTAACAGAACCCTGTCTGAAAAACGTCATCACAAATATTCAGACAAAATCAATAAAAGATAAGAATTTTCCAAAATCTTCATTGAATATTAACAAAAACACATTTTTGTGATGTCAATGAGCACTCGTTACCACTTTTGTAAAGCTCATTGTAGTAGAGACTTTGTAATCGCCGATACAACTATAGTAACGCCGTTGAATAATACTAGTATCAGACGCCTTCGAATAACACTCACACTAATAGTACTTGCTCGATAATACTCACTCGAATAGTAACCACGGAATAGCGATCCGAATAGTAATCCGTGTAGAGATCAGTATAGAGAAACAGTATAGTGAATAGTATAGAGAATAGTGATCTGTATAGTAATAGAGGATAGAGTAGAAATAGTGATCACTTAGACGTCACGCTAATTCCCATATATACATTTCCTTTGTCATCACGTGATCTACTTATTCAAAATGGGATCGCCGGTGTTTGATCTCTTGTGATCTGTGTTCAAACTTCAGTGTAGACAGCGACACTTTATTACTATAAAACACACATATAAAAAATGTCGTCACAAATACTCAGGCAAAATTAACAACTATAAGAATAGGCCAACATTTACATTAATTATTAAAACCTCATCTCGAAAAGCGTCAAACTTCGATTCAAAATGAATAAAAAATAATGATTGTCCAAAATCTACATTAAATATTAACAAAACCTTATCTCAAAAAACGTCAGATTCCAAGACAAAATTGTCCAAAATCTAAATTAAATATTAACAAAACCTTATCTCAAAAAACGTCAGATTCCAAGACAAAATTGTCCAAAATCTACATTAAATAATAACAAAACCTCATCTCAAAAAACGTCAAACTCCTAGACAAAATCAATAAAAAACAATGAAAAAACTACATTGAATATTAACAAAAACACAACTTTAAATGGTGTCATCTCAAATTCAATATGGAAGTTGAGAATAGTTCAAAATATTCTGTAGATCTTAGCAAAAATCTATGTAAAGTCAAGAACATTAGGAAAATTGTCAAGCACATATATAATGATTCTGAAAGAACGAAATACATTTCATTTTTTTAAAAATCTTGACCTTTTATGGAAAACAAATGTTTTGCTTTTTTACCCTTGTTCAATTCAGACATTTTTTATAGTATAACAGTTTGGTAGAATATTATTTTTAGTAAGTAAAATTGCGTTTAACGATGGTGTCTTTTACAGTATAAAAATATACTTGATAACATTTCCATCCGTCTCTGAGTACATTGAATAGATATAGTGCTTTCGTTACAAAAATATTAATCTTTTAGCAATAATTTACTCCCATATTAATTTAAATGTCTGCATATGTATGGAATATAAGTTAATATTCAGTTGCCCACTGGACCGAGTGCAATGCCATTAGTTGACAAACTGATGAATTGAATAGAATTTCATAACCTTTTAAAGCGGAGTCCTTCTGCTAAACTAAATGAATGCTAATTAGCGAGAACATTTTCAGATTGAATTATTTGTCATGATTTCTGGAAGATAATATAATTATGCAGACTGGCAATAAACATCATCACCTTAAACTGGAAATGAAACTAGTCTATTAACAGAAATTAGAGTCTGTATTAATTAGAGCAAAATGACTCCAGCAAGATCAAGCTGTTGACGATAACAAATCCTTAAACAACGAGAAAAACAAGGAAAAAAAAACAAAATCACAAGTTAGTTTGGAAATTAAGATTTTACAGTTATTTCGATGTGATACCAACGATCCTATATTGTAAAATTTACTTGAATGTTAAATATATTTTTCAAGTGATATGGGACATAAAACATATTAAATATATATAAAAGCAAAACTTTATGCATTATTAAATATATTTGTTTACAAAGTCTATTCTAACACGGCTAAAATAATTGTGAATTTAATTTTGTTTTAACAATTTCATCCCAAACAACGCAACTAAGCCACTAAGGCGCAAGGTTTTACTGAGTGTGAAAGAATATAAGAAAAGTGAAAAACATTATTATTATTTTGCCCCGACCAATTTACTATCTTTTTTGATAGCTGCAAAACATTTAGTGTGTATTTTAATAATTTCACAAGAAGCAAGGAAATAAAGCCACTATGACGAATGGGGAGGTTACTGAGCGTGTTTATGAGAAAAAGAAAACGTTTATTAAGGAAGGAGAACAATAAAAGAACAAAAATTAAGGAGAAAGAAGATAACGATTGACATTGTATTTAAATTTTTGAAGATCAAACATGACTGCAAAGCAAGAGACTGGAAAAGAGTTCCGCAAGCGTAGAAGAAAATATTGGCATAGAACTTACGGTGACATTTAGTCATTTCAACTGTAAAATGGTGAGACCTTGCCACCAATCTAAAAGTGCGATTAAATTCATAAAGTCTGGGTACCAAAGAAGAAAGTTCATCAGAACAATTACCGTGAAAGTATTTATACAAAAGGCACAGGGACACTATCTTATGGTGGTGTGAAAGTGACTGAAGCCGAAATGCCAGGTCAGAGCTAATAACATTGTAGATTTCTCTTAAGATTTCATCAAGAATCTCTAAATATATATCAGGAGCATCAGACCGTATGTGGCAGCAATATTTAAAGCAAGGATGACTGGTAAGACTTATAGATGTCTAAGGTAGATTCTGGCGCGAAAAAATTGTCTAGTACGCCATAGTGAACCAAAATTGTTAGGTGCAGACGTAGAAGTTGATTCAACCTACTCTTTCCAATTCATGTCAGCGGAAAACTTTAGTTTTACCCAATAAAGATCAAAGTTGAACAAGGACAGTACGCACACACCATTCGCTCACGAAAACTTGCGACTTCGTGCTAGCACAACCACTGAGAACTTCCGAAAAGTTTCGTCGATCAAATTTCATTCATGCGGCGTGGTATGGTTTTCAGTCAACGTCCAACGGTGAGTAGATCGTCTCCCACTCCCTCTCTCTCTCTCTATATATATATATATATATATATATATATATATATATATATATATATATCAACGGTCTGGACATAGGTATAAACACTGTATGGTGACAGTCTGTATCATAATTTAAAAGCAATAATCATATCTATATATCAAACATTATGTATATTGACGCAAACGCACACACACACACACACACAGATACACACACACACACATATATATATATGTGTGTGTGTGTGTGTGTGTGTGTGTGTGTGATGAAATGAGAGAAATTATATATTCGAAACACAGAATATGTAAAGTTCTGATTACTGAACGAAACGGTAAGAACAGAATAAATTTTTAAATATCCAACTGACTTCCATGCATTTTGTCTATATTTTATCATTATATATATATATATATATATATATATGTGTGTGTGTGTGTGTGTGTGTGTGTGTGTGTGTGTGTGAGTGTGTGTATAGGGTGCGATGGGTAAATTTTCACCATTTCGTATTTTTAATTTCGCGCATGCGCGTTGTTTTTATTTTATCGAATACACATTATAGTAGAGAGAGATAGTGTAAGAGCGATTTGAAGATTGCGATTAGAGTCAAACTCAGTTTTACAGTTATTGGATCGGTGTCCATGGGTGGATTTTTCAGTGCTCTTTATATATATATATATATATATATATATATATATATATATATATATATATGAAAAAAAATACAGAAAAACAAAATTCTGAATATGCATTATTAATGTTAAAAGTATTCAGAATTTTGTTTTTCTGTATTTTTTCTTTCATACTGTCGGATTTATATCCATATATTTGCTTACACACACATATATATATATATATATATATATATATATATATATATATATATATATATATATATATATCACAATTAAGTAATTCATCGAGTGTGGAAGAATCCTCAACAGAAGGCAGAAAGTATATTTGAGATTCATCAGCAGTGCGCATCCCCGGAGAATCGAACCCCGATGGTCACGATATGCAAGCGTCATACCAACAGTACCAATGGGGCCCGGTGGCGAAAAGATAACTAATTAGACTCGATATAGCACCGTTCTTCATGATAAATTACTTAATTATGAATATTTCAAATTATCCTAATTTCTACCACACACACACACGCACAGATTCAGACACAGACACACACACAGACACACATACACACACACACGCACACACACATATGTATATAATAAAAAGGCTTAAACACTAATATATAATAAAAAGGCTTAAACACTAATATTCCATATATATATATATATGATATCATGTTGTATAAAATTATATATCAGCAAACAGTATTTAGAAAATTTTGGATGAAACACGTCACAAATAAACGTTGCAGTTTGTCATATATATATATATATATATATATATATATATATATATATATATATATATATATATATATGTAGTGCTGTTTTGATAAAAGTGACTCACCTGATTTTTTTTTTTTTTTTGCTAAATGTTCTCTTCACCGATGAAACGAAAGTTGAGCTAAATTCAAAGGATAAGCGATCTAAAATCCGATGAGGAAGCTTTGAAAGTTCTTTGAATTTAGCAGTAAGTACTGTCAAGTATCCGTTCAGTATAATGTTCTGGGGATGCTTTTCTTTTCATGGAACTGGTTTCTTAAAACCTATTGAAAAAGACCCTCAGGGAGCGAGTACAAGAGAATTTTAGAGTCTTATCTGCTCCCTTCTGCTGAAAGGGTACAAATCAACCCCACCAAGCTCATTTTTATGCAGGATAATGCTCCCTGTCACAAATCAAAATTGATGAAGGAATACTTTGATGAGAAGCTATGTGAGTGTTATGACATGGCCGCCCCAATCTCCTGACCTCAACCCCATAGAAAACTTATGAAGCATTATAAAGTATAGGCTCTCGAGAAAGCAGTTGAGCAACAAAGAGGATTTGATTGTGAATTTCATATCCGAATTCAATGCTTGGAGATGAGATTTGCTAGAACCTAACCAAGTCAATGCCAAAAAGGGTTGAAAAGGTTATTCAAAATAAAAGAGGACCCATAGATTATTAAATATTTAAAACTATATTACCTATTATAAATAAATTATACATCTATTATTCTTTATTTAAAGCTGTTCGGTTATGTTTCTATTGATTACTAGTTGCAGGAAATAAGTGAGTCACTTTTTTTGCACAGAGTTTTTCCCTAAATCTCATTTATATCCAAAATTATAATTATCAATGGAATACCTTAGGGTGAGTAAACTTTTTTATTAGGTAGTCGGGAAGGGGTTTTATATTAGTAAGATTAAAATTTAGTTTGATCCAAAAACAATAGGCGAAAAGAGGTTTAAGTAAAAAAATCAGGTGAGTCACTTTTATCGAACAGCATTGTATATATATATATATATATATATATATATATATATATATATATATATATGTGTGTGTGTGTGTGTGTGTGTGTATGTGTGTGATTAATGCAAATATAAAACTTATAACTAACCTGATAGGTGTTATATTCAGCACCTCAACTCCGGAGACGAAGCATATCTGTAATTGTTCGGTCCATTGTCTCATTTTTTCCTATTCTACGTTTATATATATATATATATATATATATATATATATATGTGTGTGTGTGTGTGTGTGTGTGTCTGTGTGTGTATGTGTGAGTATGCTTGTTACATATATATATATATATATATATATATATATATATATATATATAAAAATGCGTCAAGAACAATCAAAAAAATGCGTCGCCAAAAGACAATATATATATATATATATATATATATATATATAATAACCTGGATATAAGAGTTTGAAGAAGTCTCTTATATCGCCATTTTTGGTCTATTTTAATACATTAACACAGGCTCTAATTTGGGACCAGAGAAAATTCTTTCACTGTATATATATATATATATATATATATATATATATATATATATATATATCGATCATAATTTCGATTTCCTGGATATTAAAATATTTTCATAATAAAAAATCTCAGGAGGATTTAGAAGAAGGTATAATATCCATCTTATATAGACCTGGTTTCTTTAATATCCTTTTTTAGGAGATTTGCTCGACAAGTTTTTTTTAGAATCTTTTTTTTTTTTTTTCTTTTTCATTTCAAAATAATCACAAACTTTTAGGAATATCTAATTTGGGACCAGAGTTATCTGTTCTGAAAAGACTTGTGTTTTTTATGTCCATCGTATTTACATTGAACTGAATTGTATTTTGATGAATATTGTCTGAAAAAGGTTTATAAACCGAAACGTATATTTCTTTCATTTAACTATTTATATTTGTTTGTTTTTCAAAATTTCTTCATTATATATATTTATATCCATTTACACTGTGTGTGTGTGTGTGTGTGTGTGTGTGTGTGTGTGTGTGTGTGTGTGTGTGTGTGTGTATGCGTGTGTGTGTGTGTGTGTTCTTGGTTGGGTACGATCTATGGAAGATTTTGTGAAGTCCTTTTATTTAGTGTTGCCCAATTATTGTTTGTCCAGATTCCATTGCGTCCAAATTACGCCATGGGACGATATCCTAGTGGATTAAAACATTCGTGAATTTGATGACATAGTAATTTTTAGTTCAATCCTTTGGCCGGCAAGTATGTAAGTGGAAAGCGAAAAGCAGTACTAAAAATTGGACCTAGACGTTCAGTTCGGAATTTCCAGTAGAATACCCGGATCAATAGATAGAAGCCCTGAGGGCACAACGGCCGAAACGTTGTACAACAATAACAAAGATAAAGACAATGTAAATAGCTTCATTAGTTTTTTCAATCAAGAATTTTGCTAACATTTCTATTTTGATATTCGACATTAATATTCAACAGTTTTTATTGCTTCCAACAAATCTTTGTTTAAATAAGGTTTTTCGTTCTCATATAGATTTCTTTTATTGATGAGCCTCAAGATTTCTTTTGGATTAATATCTGGAGAGGTTGTAGGCCATTCCATTAATTTGGTGTCTTTGTTGCCGTTTTTGGCAAGGTGGGCAACAGTCAGCTTTGCAGAATGCAAAGGGGGGCATTGTATTGCATGAATAAATCTGGTCATCGTCGTAAAATTGTTGGCAGAACCTACGTAAAGTTTGTTTAAGATGCTGCTACCAATCCGTGCGTAACTCTGAAAGACTTGCCGACTTCAGTGGCTGAGGCTGGAGTTAATGTACTCAATCGTACGATTTCCAGAGCATTGCACAAGACTGACTTGAAAGGGAGGCTGACTGGAAGAAACCATTACTCACAAATAAATACAGTGAAGCAAGAACGGATTTTGCCGAATCAAATATTACTGACTCTGAATAGCAGAATAGATTAACACGCAGACGAAACAATGTTGAATTATTTTGGCTAAAATTCAAAGTACTATGTGTTGTGGAAAATTGGCAATGCTCATCATCCAGTAAACCTTCATTCTCAGTGACATGCGTCGGGTAGCGGCGGCGGCAGTCGGAAGAGGTCTGGGTCTGTATAACTTGTTACTATAATGAGAACAATAAAACATGTCAAGTACTTAAAAGTTCTCGAAGTGAGTTTTTGAGATCAGTCCGGAAACGCTATCTGATTTGCAACTTCCCTTTCAAACACAACAATGACATAAACTACATAGAGATGTGCACGTAGCGTAGCGGTTATCCGGAGTGGAATTAGTGTGCCGAGTTCAAATTCCAGTCGAGTCCGTTGCGTTCACTTTAGCACAAATACTTTTGCGAAAGGTATGAATACATCTCTCCTCGCCATAGCTACGGGTTAAATAGCAGGACAGGGCTAGGTTTCTGGTCTTGGTTAGCAACATGCCTAGAAGGACAGCTGAACTGAAAACCGATTGTGTGAGTTGGACTGGCAACTGCAATACGTTATAACCTATTTGGTTTTGAAGCCACAGCAGCAAAACATAACCTGTTGAGGGTGTGGCACTATAGTTCACGAAAACATGAGCCCAAGGAGAAGGAAGACATAGATTTTATTATACAAAATAATATTTTAAAAAACTAGTATTAACCAACAGATTTTAGTCAAATTTTCCAGTATATACGGATATCTATCCAATAAATACACTATACAATATCTGTATCTCACATTACATTCCACCCCTGCTAAGTCAGAACAACCCCTACCTTGGGATACCATCATAAAGTTGTACAATTTGTAGATTTTATTAAATTTTATCCGAGAATAAATCGAATTATTTTAAACTTTTATTTTAAGTGTGAAGAAATATTTTTAGGTTTGGCTTGGTTTGGTTTATTTTGTTTTACGGCATATCAACCTCAATGGGTTATTTAATGCCGACAAGATTTTTATTGCTGGTAATATTTTTCCAAAAATGTATTGCTGGTAATAATTTTTCCTCAGAAAATCTATTTTTACACTTTCGTAGTAACCCTATTTTGGGTTTAACTATTTGCCCATATTTGAGACCCTAACTGGTGCTACCACCCCGGGTCAGGGTGGACCTGGGAACAACAGCAATTAAGGTGGTCCCATGCTCCTCAAAACCTCCTGATCAGAGGCCTTGCTGCTGGATGTAGTTTATCGTCATACCCAGGACACAGATGTAGTTTATCGTCATATCCAGAACGGGAAATATTTTTAGTTCTATGCCTGAATTAAAATATGTATGCACACACGCAGAAGTACAAACACACACAATTTGAATGAAAGTGTATTTTTTTAATTTTTTACAGCAACGTTCACCCAGTAAAAGGCCTGAGAGCCACACGAGGTAGAGGGTTACGATAAGGTTGGTTGTTTGTTTTGTTTCATAGCATATCAACCTCAGTGGAACATTTAATGCCAACAAAATTTTTGAAATAGATTAATAGCGATAGTTTGGTAAAAGAAAGGTGTGTATGTATACATATAGATTTGAACCACTTTTTAATGACTCATATTTTTGAGTACAATCACACGTATTGCTGGTAATTTTTTTTCAAAAACGTATTGATGGTAATAATTTTTTTCTTTAAAAATTATTTTCTGGTAATAATTTTTACAAAGTATTTCTGGTATTAAAACCTAGTTTTACACTTTTATAATGCTTTTTACTTTAGTTTCGGGGTTAACTATTTGCCCATAGCTGGGGCCCTAACTGGTGCTACCACCCCGGGTCAGGGTGAACCTAGGAACACCAGCAATTAAGAGGTGGTTCCACGCTCCTCAAAACCTCCTTATCAGAGGCCTTGCTGCTGGATGTAGTTACCCTTGATGCGGATGTTAGTTTATCGTCATACCCAGGACGCCCCATTGGGGGAGGGGGTCTTAACCCTGTGCAGAGGTGCAGTCGGCGTATTCTACAGACCCAGCCGACAGAGCAGGGTTACGATAAGGAGTAGCTTATATGGATAAGATAACTGATTCTAGACATGAACAGATTATGATTATAGTGACCGAGGAAACATCCTCTTGGGAGTCTGTTTCATAGGGCATTGATTCGCGGGAAGAAGCTGTTTGAGTGGAACTTACTTCTTGCCAATGAAATACAGAGGGAATGTGGCTTGTTAGTGTTAGATCGAAAGAGAGGTCAACTGCCAATCGCTGATCGTCAAGACTTTTTCAGTTGCGACCGTATATCGTCGTTTCATCGGCATAGACATTTATAAATTATCAGAGTTCACGTGTTGCAAGGGTTAATTTATCTTTCTTTCTGGCAACAAACTCTTGATGATTAGAAAATATTCTTTTCCAGTTACTCAGGGTTTGTTGCCAAAATCGTCCTTTGAAGTTATATGACTTCTTTAATTAAACTGAATATATTAGGTTGGTGCAAAAATAATGACGTAATAATGTCGTTTTTTGACGTTAAAAAATACGTTAAAAAAAACGACATTATTACGTCATTATTTTTGCACCAACCTAATATTTTCCAATAAATCTCGTATTTTAAATAGACAAATAATTTAGATTTGAAATTCTGTTATCCCGTCGTGGAAGTGACATGTACAGAACTCGTATTCACAAGTGCTTATAGGTGGTGAGAATTTTTTATTATGCACTTTGCTTTGTTTCTATTGTTGGAAAGAACAGCGCAGTTAGTGATATTTACATTTTAAATGGTAATATAAATATTAGCCGTTTCCCTACAAGGAATCATTAGGCACGCATTGACCGAGCAGTAAAATAGATTTTTCAAGTCCAGTAACTGTTATCGCTCTTTCCACTATCGATGATGGTTTCTGTTATGGTCCGGTTCCTTGCACCACGGTGATAGTCCAAGGTAGAACCAATAAAGAAGAACACGAATACGGATATGGAATAACACATATTACGAACAGGAATATATACAGAGAAGTAGAAAGGTGTTAATACGAACAATCAGGTTTAGTAGTAATTGTCTGAACGCGACTCTGTTTCGGACTGCCTCTGACTCGACTGACTGACTCGCTCGCTCTGACTGACTGACAGACTCCTGACGGACTTCACTCCAGACTTCAGATTGAACCGTATTTAGTCACCCCACTCACGAGGGGATCATGTGGCACAAGGCCGGTTTAACGTGGGATCTCTCTCGGCCAAAAATATGCACTTTGAACCCGTATAAACGGGTTCAGGGTCAGTTTACCTCCCCGAAAGAGACTCCGCCCTTTAGCGTAGCCTCGTTCGGGTTCCTCCCTGCCCGAAGGCAGAGAGTTCAACCGATCAGCCGATCAACCGGTCGCCCGATTCGGACTGAACGGTATTTAGTCACCCCCACCCACGAGAGCATCATGTGACACAAGGCCGGTTTAACGTGGGATCTCCGAGACCGTGGGATCTCCGAGCGAAAACATCTTGATTATGTCATTATTTTCCCTTCGAATGATATGCGCTATCCATTTTCGTTGTTGCAGCTGTTGGTAGCTGTAGAGTAATTGACCATGGTTAAAAAATATTGACAAAAATGCTCAACAAACAGAAGTGGGAAAGTTTGCAATAAACGATAAGAAAAAGAACAGGGTAAAAGTAATATCTAGCAAACGATATATACAACGTAAATCAACAGTAATAAGTTAAAAAGTTCACAAACAAAGAATGGTTTTAACACACAAAAGGGATACAGACAATCGTTCATAGCGTTCTGAGTTCAATACAAAAAAAAAAAACAGTACTAAGTCGGATGAAACCAAGTAGCATACTATCATATCGGATAGGGAGAAATTCTAACATGCATCTGTGTTGTGGTTTCCTCCCTCTTAAGAATCTATGATGAACTCTTCCGCCTACTATAAGATTAGTAGGAGAGAAGGCCCTAGGGGAACAGTCGATCAGACTGTTCATTTCTGTTGAACTCCCTGTCGAGGCAGAGAGGAACTAGGACGAAGCTTTGGCGCAGGGCAAAGTTTCGTCCGGGGAGGTAGACAGTCCCTGAATCCGTCTAGGCGGGTTCTAAGGGAATATTTTTGGCCGAGCCTACGGGCTCGGAGTAACCCACGTTAAACTCGGCCTTGTGCCATATACATTCCTTGTGGGGGGACTGTTAAGTATAACAGTCGACTAGACTGTTCATTTCTGTGGAACTCTCTGCCTCAGCAGAGAGGAACTTAGACGAAGCTTTGCCCGTGGAGGTAGAGATCCTTTATACAGGTTCGAAGGGAATATTTTTGGCCGCGCCTACGGGCTCAGAGAACCCACGGTAAACTCAGCCTTGTGCCATATACATCCCTCGTGGGAGTGGGGTCTGTTAAATATTAACAGTCGCATAGATTGTTCATCTGTCGAACTCTCTGCCTTGAACAGAGAGGAAACCGGACGAGGCTTTGCCGCAGGGCAAATTTTCGTCCGGGGAGGTAGACAGTCCTTGAACCCGTTTATACGGGTTCAAAGGGAATATTTTTGGCCAAGCCTACGGTAACCTTGGCCTTGTGCCACATACACCCCTCGTAGGGGGCTGTTAAATATTAACAATCGAATAGATTGAATGCTGGGTCAACCGACACACACTCACTCGTCGAGTAATACTCTTCTGTTGTATTTACTGTTTAATATATGATATATCTGCAACACTTGTTTTGTTATTTCTTTAACCATTTAATTATGTATGTTTTGTCTATAGATTTGGAGAGGGGCGTGTTTTTGCTGTCATTCCTATGTTCGATTGAGATTAATTGTACTGATGTTGTTTCTGTTATTTGGTTATTTTTTTTTTGATTCTGTACCGCCAGTCTGCAATTTTCAAAGAAGGGTGATATTTGCCAAGATCTCCTGACTTCATCGCTCAAATCTAAGCTATTAATCTTAGAAAGTGGATGTATACAGCTGAGAGTTGAGATATTTCTGAACAGGTTTGGCGATCCATATGAAAGTCGGTCTAACGAAGATCTTTAAGAAAATAACTCGAGTTTTTAGGTTGATGTTTTCGTCTTGTAACACTTTGCGGCGTTGGTTGAAACTACTCGTGGGGCAGCCTATTTCATATTCTATTTCCTTTTCTCCTATGATCCGTTATGTGCCATGCGTGATACACGCTTAGGCGATCATGTATCTTTCGATACATGACTGACGAGTTGCTATTTCTTTCTACGGTAGACCAGTTGTCATCCAAGTCTATAGAACCTTATCTGCCCTGCTATTTAGGTGAGAGAAGAAGGGTATTTCCTAAGGGTATTAGCACGTAATGTAATGGATTCGACTGGAATTCGAACTCGGCTCTCCGATTCCTCAATCCGAGCCCCTATCCATTACTCCACCGAGCTTCTCCTATGCTAACTTATTCACGCGCCGAAGTATTTGAAATGTTTGGTATTTACAAATTCCACATCCTGATTTTTTATGTTGGATTCAGAGTATGATAAAAAAGACCCCTGAGAAAGACATGCCCTCAAGAGAATCAACGTTTTGCAGTGTGATAGGAACACTATGATGGAAAATACAACATAAAAAATCGGAGATCAGGAAATCATGAATCAAAGAAACCCTGTCAATTTTGGCAAGAAAATAAGCAAGACAAATGGCTGTAAGTATGTCATAAAAAGAGATTTGAGAAAAAAAATAGAATTAAATTGGCAGTACACGAGAAAAGTGCATTGACTAGCAAGAAAATATTTTAAGAAAATGTCATGCCGAATGTAAGGTAATTGAAAAGACACATAATATTAAAAAAAAATAACATTGTCGAAGGACATGAAAGTAATCAAACTATCCCCTTTACGTAAACAATACAAAGAGAAACACGGAAGTTGCATGAAGAAGTACAGCATTATTTTTAATGATGTATATAGAGCTACATTGGATGGACCTAGGAAGAAAATAGATGAGATATGGAGCAATTTTGGGGCTGATATCTAAGCGGTTGTTTGATGATGGTATCAAGATACATTTAAACAATTATTATAAGTTCTTTTTTTCTGAGTAGTACAGAATATTTAAACTAAAGAATATATTCATGCATGGCAATGTTCCTTCCAATTTACCAAAAATGATTATTGCCCATCTTGCCTGAAAAGGTTGAAAAGATACAAAATTAACAGAATGGCCCCAGCTAGATATAAAACCAATATAAAATTTGTGGTCATTCATTAAATGAGGTGTATAGAGGATGAGAAAATATTCAACCAAAGAAAATCATGAGGAAACAATAGAAATTGTTGCAAATCGTATTAAATTCGAAACAGTAGAAGAGATAAAAAAAAACAAGGTCAATGGGCGAAAGACTTATGAAAGTTATAGATTGTCAAGGAGCCCATATTAAAGTGAAATAAGAAAATAATAATTTCTTGATGCATTTGGAATGTTGTCTCCAGTGCTTCCTGAACTGTCTGGCGCGTCTCATAGATGCGGCGGCGGAAGAGGAAATCTGGTGAGGTGGAATGATTGAAAGACAATCAAGGATTTAGGAAACAATTTCTAAAGATTCATAAGAAAGTTGGCTCTCTGTGCCGCGCCAGGAAATTTTTCTCCCCGGAATCGATACTTCAAATATACAAATCAACCATTCGCCCTTGCATGGAATATTGCTGCCATATATGGTCTGGGGCACTTTCTGTTTACCTCGGAGTTCTTGACAAGATCCAGAGACGAATATGTAATATAATTGGCCCTGATCTGGCGTCTCGTCTACAGTCACTCTCTCACAGACGCGCTGTCGCCTCTCTCTGTCTTTTCTACAAATACTTTCATGGTAATTGCTCTGATGAACTACTTTCACTGGTTCCCAGACTCCATGAATTCAAGCGCCCTACGAGGCTGGCATCCCGCTCTCACCCTTACACTGTAGAAACTTTTAAATGTAGCCGTCTCTTCTACTCCAATAGCTTCATAGATCGCACCTCTCGCCTGTGGAACACCCTTCCCAATTACTGTTTCCCTGAGAGTTATAATCTCCAACTATTCAAATGTAATGTCAATCGACATCTCCAGTTACCTTGATCTATCCACTATCCTTCTCCTCATCCTTTCTTCTATCACTCCTATCTGCTCTTGCTCCAAATCTTCTGCACCCCCTGCATCCTAGTGGCTTCCCGCCTTGCTCGGGGCGTAATGCTTAAAAAAAAAAATCCCCCCCCAAAAAAATTTGATTTCAAAATTTAAAATATTATTATGGGTGACTTGTAATTGCATGCATGAGTCTCAATATAAACAGTTTTAAATAATTATTGAACGATTTTATTATTGTAATATTTTTTTAATTATATCAAGTATTAAGCAAATTGGAGGAGAGATTTATCAATGAGAAAATTGACTTCGAACTCGGGATTATCTCCCTTTAACTTTCTCTTTCTATTTTTTTTTTATGTACTTTTTATCACAAAAAATTTGGTGATTCACAAGCAAATTTTAATTCCGAAAATGCGGCCCAAAGAAAATTAATTTTGTAACTATTGTACTAAACAAATATATATATTCCAATGGCTATATATTTGGGGTTTATTTAGAAATGTTGCCCCTAATTTGTTTGCGCAATAAAATTGATACTCCAAAAACAATTTATTGTGACTATATTGCTCAAGAAGGATAAATATTTCCAGCGTTGAATCGATCGTCGTTCACTAGATACACACGCGTGCATAGAAGCGCTCACATTGGAAAGAGAAATTTTGAGCCAACTACATAAAATGATTATCCACCTTTACATAAAGATTATAAGAGTCGCAATAGGCAATTCAAAATTAAAAGCCAGACAAATGAGAAGTAAATACAGTCAGATTTCAGTCGATATCAGTATTATGAACAACAACTTGAACAGGCTTATAGAAGCAAAAAACAGCATCAAAAAAAAAAAAATATGTATCGGAATAGAAGATGAACGTTTTGTCAAACGAACATCTAACATGGAATCCTAAAAAGTAACGAAAAGTAATTTTTAGCGATGGATACAAAATAGATTTGCATTCTAAGGCACAAGATGTAAGTAAAATGACTAGCGGGAGGAAGAAACAATGCAAGAGACAGCACAAAGTTTTTAACACTAGGATGGCCGAGGTGTCGTTTTCGACACCTTCAAATTTTCAACACATTACTATGGAATAACTAGTTTTGGTTCGATGCTGAGGCTTATGGACAATTATTGAATTTTAGCAAAGATGCTTAACAGACTTAATTCTTTAAAAATATTCAGTGGAATAGCTGATATTTGAGGTTTTACCTTGAATGGCCGAGGTGTCGTTTTTGACACCTAGCCTATTTATAGGGTAAATGCATTGAAAAATTTCTCCCAAGCAATAATACTTGTGTTTATGTCCCCTATCTATCTATTTATCTATCTATCTATCTATCTATCTATACACACACATTTTTATATATTATATATATATATATATATATATATATATATATATATATATATATATATCATAATCACTTTCAGTATGAGGTATACTAATATTTGTGAATTTCTTTTCAGACTTGTTATTCCTGGCTTGAATATTGAATATATTAGAGATGGCTTCTTCGCGGCGTAATGGAAATAAAGATGTCAAAGGAGCTGGCCATTCTAGGGTTAAAATTTGATAGTGGACACGTAGTTGTGTGGGATTACGGTTGGATGATTTTGTTTAGCGGCATATCAACTTCTATAAGTTATTTAATGCCGAAATCTATAAATATTTTGAATACAATTTCATACCTACAACTACAGATAAAATGTAGTGTTGGTTTTTCTACTATAAAATGTATTGTTTGTCATTTTACTATAAATAGTTATTGTTGGTAATTTTAAATAAAAATGTACTTTTATACTGTTTTGTCTTCCTTTGAGATTTTCTTAAATTTATATAGCTGGGACCCTAACAGGTGCTACCACCCTAGGTCAGGATGGATCTGGGAGTAACAGCAATTAAGAGGTGGTTCCACGCTCCTCAAATCCTCCAAACTTCCGATAAGAAGCCTTGTTGATGAATGTAGTCTATAAAATGCATTGCTGGTCATTCTTCTATAAACTTTATTGCTGTTCATTTTGCTTTAAAAAGTATTGTCGGTTACTTTACTATAAATATGTATTGTTGCTAATTCTTTATGTAAAAATTTATATTTCTATACTTTCATAGTGTTTTATTTCCGTTTGGGTGGTCGCTATTTGTCCATAGCCCGGACCCGAACAGGTGCTACCACTCCGGGTCAGGGTGGACCTGGGAACAACTGCAATTAACAGGTGGATCCATGCTCCTCAAGATGTCCTTGCTGCTGGATGTAGTTTATCGTCATACTCAGGACTCTGTGGAGCTACATCAAAAGCAATGGTAGAAGAAAATTGCTCAAAGTTGACGGAAGCCTAAACATCGAAAACAATATTAGTTTCTAAGCAGACTTTTTTTTTTCAGCATGACGGTTCCCCTTGTCAGACGTGCAGACTAATCGTTTCTTCTGGATTAAGATGTTTAACTTTTAGAAGATTGGCTGGCACAAAGTCCTGATCTCAATAAAATTGAACCATTCTGGTGGGAAATGAAGAAACAAGTGCTCCAATGAAAACCAAGCATTCTCCACGATGACTGCTAAGAAGAATGGGGAATAAATTCCAATGAGAAGATCAGGGCCATGTTCCATTCAATATCAGATCAAATTGAGGCAATTATTTGAGACAAAGGCAGCAACACTAACTACTTACTCCATACTTTGACATTTAGTATTTTCTGTAATAATAAAGATCATTTTTTCAAAAAAAAAAATAAAAATAATTTGAGAAATTAGCTGACAGTCCAGTATTATTGCATGGTCTTTTCTTAGCATCAATATGTTGAAGGTGCTCTATAATCCATCATAGACCATAAATGATATTACAGTTACTTGATTACTGACCTTCAAAGATCATAAAATGTACTGAGTAAAGAATACTGTTAATCACTCTCAATTTTGGTGTAATATTAACGGAAGTAATTTACCAAAGTGGCACAAATATTTTGCATGCCAGTGTATAAATTAATTCCTGATGACAATTTATCAAATGTCCTTCGAAGAAAAAGGCAATGAAAGTTATATGAGAGGTCACTGAAGAGTTCTTGGCCAAATCAGGAAGCGATTTAAAAAACAAAAATGTAGATTTGTGAAGAACTATTCTGAATCATTTTATAAATGACGGTGCTCCTTGCTACACATTGCATGCAATAAGAAGGTTTCTAGCAGATGGACTTTTGGAGAACTGGCCAACATAAAGTTCTGATTTTAATATAATTAAATCAATATGGTAGGTACTGAAGAAACAAGTGCTCCAACAAAAAACACACAATTTTCAAGTTCTTAGGGATTACTGCCAAGAAGAATGGGGGAAAAATTCCAATGAGAAAATCTGGACCATGTTCCATTCAATATCACATCAAATTGAGGCAATTATTTGAGCCAAAGGCAGCAACATTAATTACTAACTCAATACTTTGACATTTAGTACTTTCTGTAATAATAAAGATCACTTTTTGCAAATAAAAAAAAATACTTTTTAACTTAAGAAAATAGCTGAAAGGTGAAATTTACACTGATAGCCCAGTATTATTTTGCAGGGTCTTTTTTCATCATCAGTATATTGAAGCTGCCCTATCATCTATCATAGACCATTAATGAAAATGCAGTAACTTGTTTTCTGGCTCTCAAAGATCATAAAATGTTTGATTTTGGTTTGGTATGGTTTAGTTTCTTTTACGACATATCAACCTCAATGGGTAATTTACTGCCGGCAAGATTTTTATTACTGGTAATATTTTTTTCAAATATTTTTTTCTGGCAATATATTTTCCAAAAATGTATTGCTGATAATAGTTTTTTTTCAAAAATGTATTGTTGGTAATATTTTTTCTCAAAAAAGTATTGCTGGTAATAATATATTGCTGGTATTAAACCTATTTTTACACTTTCATAATGTTTTGACGCCGGTTCTTTGCCCAAAGGATTTGGTCATACAAAACTGGAAGCTTAAAAGAAAGATTTTATTCATTTCATCTGAAAATAACACTGGCTGTTCGCCCATGAAATAAGAAAAAGTCTTATATTACCATAACATTTCTTTTATTGAACGTCTGATATTAACATAACCTTTCTCTTATTAAACGTCTTATATTACTATAAACTTTCTCTTATTAAACGTTTAATATTACAATAATCTTTCTCTTATTAAACGTCTAATATTACCATGACCTTTCTTTTATTGAACGTCTAATATTACCGTAACCTTTCTTTTATTATCATCTGATATTACCAAAACCTTTCTTTTATTAAACATCTAATATTACCATAACCTTTCTTATATTGAACGTCTAACATTACCGTAACCTTTCTTTTATTGAACGTCTAATATTACTATAACCTTTCTCTTATTAAACATCTAATATTAGCATAACCTTTCCCTAATTTAACGTCTAATATTACCATAACATTTCTTTTATGAAATGTTCCTCATGGCAAATTTAAGGAGAACAGTAAATTTCCAATTCTCTTTTGTTTCTATTGAAAGAGTACAAGAATACTCTAAATGGAACAAAGTAATTAACGCTCCAGAAAATCGAGACTAATCAACAGACCATATTGAAATTGTTGTAGATTCTATTTTATTTTACGCTAATGTTCACTCAATTTAAGGCTCGAGGGTCAAACAAAGTATGGGGTTTATGAATTTGACGTAGATATGAATGAAAGAGGGGGTGACAGATACTGGAAATTGTGACGGCCAGGAGAGTTAACCGTTAACATTGACGTGTTCAGTGAATCGTTCACATGGGAGTCTGTTCCACAAAGTAGCAGTTCCTGGGTAAAAGCTGAGTGGAACCTACTTCCTCACGACTGGAATACAGAGGAAATAGCATGGGACTTGTAAATGTCTGAACTGGTGGAACGAAGGGATAGAGTTCGTCTGAGCTTTTATTATGAAAATAAAGATAGAATAGCGAGGGGGTGGCGACGTGGAGAATTTCATGCTTCACAAGACCGCGTAAACGACTTTGAACTCTGCCAAGGTTGACAAAAGAGGATTGAGCAGCTACGACTCAGATATGTCAGTATTACCCTATTTTCGGTCTAATCGGACTTATGGTAGAAACTGTCTTTGATTGCCTTTGTTGCGAAGAACATTTAATGAGTTGATATGAGGAATTGATTTATACACTGGCATGTGTTATAGTGGAACACACCTATTCTATAGTTAATAGACTCTCCCACCTATAATAAGTAGGAGTCGCTCAGTGGGTCAGTCAGTCGATACCGGACGACCGTTAGTCGGATACTAAAGTACCAGCGACCACAACTAGATTACTCTGCGTCATTACCTATTATATCAAGTTTCTAACCTTTTTTAGGACAGACTTAGTACAAATACAAGCCTCCACTGTGAAACCAGCCCATAACAACATGCAAAATATTTGTGACACCTTAGTAAATTACTTCCGTTAATATTACCCCAAAATTGAGAGTGATTAACAGTATTCTTTACTCAGTACATTTTATGATCTTTGAGGGCCAGAAATCAAGTAACTATAATTTCATTAATGATCTATGATGGATTATAGAGCACTTCAACATATTGATGCTAAGAAAAGACCATGCAAAAATACTGGACTATCAGCGAAAATTTCACCTTTCAGGTATTTTCTCAAGTTAAATTTTTTTCTTTTTTTTTTTTTTTTGCAAAAAATGATCTTTATTATTACAGAAAGTACTAAATGTCAAAGTATTGAGTTAGTAATTAATTTTGCTGCCTTTGGCTCAAATAATTGCCTCAATTTGATGTGATATTGAATGGAACATGGTCCAGATTTTCTCATTGGAATTTTTTCCCCATTCTTCTTGGCAGTAATCCCTAAGAACTTGAAAATTGTGTGTTTTTTTTTGTTGGAGCACTTTTTTCTTCAGTACCTACCACATTGATTTAATTATATTAAAATCAGAATTTTATGTTGGCCAGTTCTCCAAAAGTTCATCTGCTAGAAACCTTCTTAATGCATGCAATGTGTAGCAAGGAGCACCGTCATTTATAAAATGATTCAGAATAGTTCTTCACAAATCTACATTTTTGTTTTTAAATCGGTTCCTGATTTGGCCAAGAACTCTTCAGTGGCTTCTCATATAACTTTCATTGCCTTTTTCTTCGAAGGACATTTGATAAATTGGCACCAGGAATTGATTTATACACTGGCATGCAAAATATTTGTGCCACTTTGGTAAATTACTTCCATTAATATTACCCCAAAATTGAGAGTGATTAATAGTATTCTTTACTCAGTACATTTTATGATCTTTGAGGGCCAGAAATCAAGTAACTATAATTTCATTAATGGTCTATCATGGATTATAGAGCACCTTCAACATATTGATGCTAAGAAAAGACCATGCAAAAATACTGGACTATCAGCGAAATTTTCACCTTTCAGGTATTTTCTCAAGTTAAAAAGCAAGAGAATAAGCCGACGTTTGCGACCGCATCATGACGATCATGGAAGTTAAGCAGCGTCGATGTTGGTCAGTACCTAGATGGGTGACCGCTTTTGTTGTCAGACAAAGCAAATTTAAAGCCCATTCTGCCATGTTATATGAACCATAACTGCAAGAAAACATTTGAATCATTTCACCCCAAGCAAGGCAAGAATGCCATTAAAACCATTATTAATTTTTTACTTGCACTTAATTTTTTTTTTCCTATGTGCGTTTTTTAGTCTTAAGTTTCAGCTTTAGTAGCTACGATGGAAAACAGCTAAAAATAAGATGAACGAAAATAGAGGTGTGTGTTAAAATTCTTGTTTTTTTTCTTTTAAAACGGTTTTCTCCAAAGTATTCATTCTTTAGTCTTCAAAAAAGGTAGCACTGTGAATATTAGTGTACGAATACTAATACTAAAAGTTGTTTTTTTTTTAAATGGATAACGGTTGATATTGCTCTATCTAATAGAATTTGAAGCTTTATTCTATAAACTTTTTTGCTGAAAACCTTTCGTTTCGTTTACTTTCTGAATTCTTGGCAGAAATCAGCTGTGGTGTAATTGATAATGGTTCGAAATCTTACTTATTATAAAACGCAGATTGTCTGTGTGTGTGTCTGTACGTTTATATATTGGATCGGATTTCCTACATTTTTCAACCTATTTCAACAAAACTTCACAGGACTACGTAACATTACCTTGCGGTGGTTCTGACAGCGCCCAAAATTGGAAAAACACAATTGTTTTTGCATGAAATCAATTTGAAAACACAATTAAGAGGCATCACGCGAATGAAAGGGGGACAACTCATATCGAGTTATACTTATTATAAAACCCACGTTGTTTGTCTGTGTCTGTTTTCGTTTATATATTGGATCGGATTTCCTACATTTTTCAACCGATTTCAACAAAACTTCATTTTTTTTTCTTGGCAGGTAGTGTTTCTTATTTTCTTGCACACTTTTTTCTTTATTTTTACATTCAGAATGCTTTAAAAATTCCATTTACAAGACAATTGTTTATAATAAAATTCTATTCAATCGGTAGACTCATAACGATTGAAAACAATGTTTTTGTTTGAGTTTGGGTTTGACCAATTCGAAAAAAAAAAAAAAAAATTTAAGACATGCGTGTCCGTCAACCTTAAACAATAATATTTGTCAATTTCATTTTTCAGTCTTTATGATGGTTGATACTTGGTCTATCTCTTACTTACATTCCCGCGCAACGCCCGGCTCTACTGCGAGTTGTTAATAGGAGAGCCGAGTTCCAATTCTCTTTGGGTTCGTTATATTCCCTTATGTGCAAATACCATTGGAAAAAGTATTAATCCAGCTCTTCTCTCTCCAGGTATGGGTTAAATATTAAGAAATATTATCATTAAAAAAAACATTATCTCCAAAAAAATCTTACAATCTAAAAATATTTTCTTGATATAAGCAAATTGCAAAGGATTGTTAAACCGTAAAAAAACCAAAATATTCGGTCAATAGTGAGCCAACTATTTATCCAGCATTTTTGGTAATGAATCGTATATATGAATCCCAAGGGGGGCTTGGATTGAACTTGTGTTTCAGTAGACATTCAAAGCATAGAGTCTCATTGAGAATAGAACCGTTCATCGTGACTGGAAAGTCAAGGTCTAATTGGTGATGATAAAAGGATACAATCTTGTTTTTTTAATCGATGTATTTACCAATGCTAAAAAAAGGTGACGTTGTAATTTATACAACATAGACTTTAGCTATATTGTTCAAATAATCCATATTTTTAAACACGCAAAGAGTGAATGAATAAAATCTGTCTGAGAGATATGAAATATTACATTACAGATAATTTATATAATCCATATGAATGACGATTCTCATCAGTTTAAATAAATGTGATGGCGAGAAAATATTTTATGAGATAGATAGCAAGAAACAAATATGCCAAATAATTTATTTTGATGAATATCAAATCACAATTTCACGTCAAACTATTTTTATCTTTACGCTGCCAGCCCCAGTTACCCTAGATTAGTATCAACTTCCTATCCAGCAAATTAATTAACTCTTCTGCATTATACGAGTACTGACATGATACACGTCAAAAACAGAGGGATTATTTAAATGTGTATGCCTAGGATCAGAGTATCTTTGTGGTTTATCAAAGTGTTGCTCTCCTTTTGACAAAGTGAAGCCACGTCACGCTTCACTATCTCTTATCTACAAATATTTTCAGAGTACTAAGAAATAGAAAAATTTCACCAGAAACGAGAGTCCTCCTGTATGGCAGTAAGTACTGGACGATCTCCTCAAAGATGAAGATTAGACTTGAAGCAACAGAAAAATGGTTCTACAAAAAGATGCTAAGGATTCCAGAAATGTGAGCAACGATGAACTTTTAGAGAAAATGGAAACGAGGAGGATATTTATATATAACATTATGAAGAGAGAGTTTAAATTTCTAGTACACATGATGAGGAAATAAGGCTTGGAAAATTTGATACTCACAGGAGAGATTGAAGGTAACAGAGACAGTGAAAACAATAGATAATCTACCTAGTGTGACCGAGTAAGTGAATCTTGGAGCAAGGTTTAGGAGAGATAAAAAAGACAAAAATTATTAAGAGCTACAACGCAGAGAAAATTGTGGAGAGCCATGATCGCCAACGTCAGCGAGTCAATAAATTCTTACCGTACAAAGATTTAGAATTCACATTTAAATCC